>CABEEJ010007133.1:4013-33444 GCA_901482245.1 Timema douglasi | reverse complement strand
CCACCCTCCCTAGCACTTAATTGGCCCTTTGTTAACCAATTAAGCGTTTCTTTGTGTCACAGAATGACCCTTTTCTCCCTACTGAGGGGCATTTAATAATAAACTTGATTTAGATCAAGAAGGGAATAGACCCTTGCTTTCCCTAAATACTGGAATGCCATCTCCACGGTGTGTAAAGGAGTGGCCTCAAAGATTACTTTCTTATTTAACTTTCAGTAATCCACCACACTTCAAAACACTTCAGATTGAAATATTCAATAGTTTGTGACGTTTTAAGCTTTAAGATACGTTATAAGAAAAATTATACTGAAGGAATAAAGAAATAGTTTAAAATAGAGTTGGGTCGAATCAACTATTTTACAAATCCGAATCTTAAATTTACCTTTGAATATGAATCGTCGGAAAAAATTATGAACATAAGCGGACATATAAATATAATAGTAGAATATAAAATAAAAAAATTAACTAAATGTTAACATTCTTTCTTATAATCTATTCATTATAATATTCATACACTCAGCTAAGTGAAATTCTTGATCTGGTGGCTGGTTGTTAATTTCATCATATAATTATAATTGGTTCTGAACCACTAGTAAGCAATATTAGAGCTCTAAAACAAATTTCACTTGCAAAATTGGAAGAAAAAAAAATTGAGTCTTAAATTCTCAAATTTCAAATACCCTTAAGGATGCCTAGTTTCAAACACTTATCTCATCATTATGAGATGAATGTATGACCACCACCGGGAGTATATTTGGTATTGTGTCTTGTTTGGTAAGTGATGATAGTGAGAACCAGGATAGCTAAGTTCCCTTCATAGTTGTAGCATGTCAATAAGAGTGATTAGACATCTACAATTAAATATTAAAATTTTGATAATTCATGACAACAAAAACGAAAGAAAGAATTAATATCAACATATTTAAGAGTTATCTGCCTCAAGATTTATTTTTCGTCACTGGATGAAGTCAGATATATAATTATGATTTTCCCGAAGGGTGAAACACGTGGTTTTTAAGAGACGTTAAATTTTGATAAAGATTCCAAACAAGAGATCTAAACTGATATATTTAATTATAATACGCTTCAATAGCTACTCACCGTATTAAGATGTTCTTGGATTCCCTCGCCATCCTGTTTGAAGAAAACATTCAAAACCAACATCATGGCTGCTTCAACAAGCGCTTTCCCTTATACTTCTGATGCACAAAGAAGGGTAGAATGAACTCGACCCAGTGACCCGCTGCGTTCGGAGTTGCCAAGCGGCGTTTCAACGAATCTTACTTTCCCTTCACCTCGCAAGCTGTTCACCCTCCTTTGTTTCCCTTTCACCTTACTTTCATCTGTCTCTCACTCTCTCTATGATTCTGAGTTTATCACCTATTTTGTTTTGTTACGTTTAAGGCAGATTTGAGGGTATAAAAAGGCTGTTCCTCAGTTTCACGGTAGGGCACTATCACAACGTAGCTCTGAAGAAGGGACCCCTGATAACTCGCTCAAACGACGGAACCATGTAGTATTGGGCGTCGGATCCACCACCAGGTGGATGTTCTCCAATTGCAATTGCATAAGTATCCTGTCCTCGTTTTCAAGTCTATTTGATTTTACAGTCCAGTCTTTGTAAAACTAGACAATGTCTGTCAAGACATTCTGATTGATAAATTTTATGTTGTGTTTATTATCTTTATAGTCGAAAGCGACTTTCATTTTGTATAAATTTCATATTCAGTCGAATTGACTTTAAAACCATCTTGAGTCTATCAGACTTCTAAATTATGTTTATTTAATTTGTTGTATGTAGTGACCCAGTGACAAAGGGGTCAGAGTCAAAATGACTCGTATATGTAGCAAGTCCTTCTGACTCGATATATTAATCCTAGCTGTTATTGTTCTCTTGTACAGTTTCAAAATATGAGCCTTCTGCTCTTGATGTAAGAAGGATTTAATTCTAAATCCTGCATATCCGCACAAGTTCCATAAGTCTGGTCAATGTTTCTCATGACGCCGTGGGCGTCATGTGCATTTGTTAATATTTGGTATGGCTTCAACCAGGCTGTTCGTCCTTGTTTAACTCCCTGTTGGGTTTTTCTTTAGTTCTTTCTTTGAGTAGGGCTGGTAGTCACGCTTCGCGTGTGGTATTAACTTGGGTGAGTAAACCTCGGAACTCCGCTTGATTCATAGTGGGGTCCGCGCAGATAATACCGTTTTTCTCTTTGCCCGCTTTGGACGCCTACAGTATCTTTATGGCTTTTAGGCGTAATTCAAATTAGTGTTGCACTCCTGAGAGAGTGAGTCACTATATGTTTGTACTATTGAATGCCCCGGCAGTACCAATAAGGAAAGAGACCAGCCATAGTACTATTGTGTGTAGACACCTGTTTGTTAGCCATCAAATAATATAATAAACAGACCATTCTATTGCTTCTCAAGATTCCAATCAAGCAAGAGTGATTAAATTATAAATATGTCCAAATCCTAGATGTATATGATTTTTAATTAATTTTCATTATTAATTACCTTACTGCTTTCTCTTCTAGAAACATCTGACTGTAGCCTGGCACCAGCCCAAATTTTGTTATCACTGCAAGACATCCCCTTTTTCTCTTTGATTTGAACAAACTTAAATCTAGTGTTCATGTATTCATGTTGTAAACTTAATATTTAATCCTGTTCTTATAATAAATCTATTTGCTGTCTAACTTGTTTAATCTATTTTAGATCATGTCACCTTTTCTTAGTTTACATTCCCCTAGTTAGGGTCTATATGTAACATAGTTATTACACTTCATAGAGGAGATTTACCACTTCTTTGGTGCTGACTGACAGCTATGAAAAGTTACCAGACCAAAGTATGTATCCCTACGCCGAACCATATGATCTGCAAAAACATATGTTTAGCAACTGTCACTTTTGACATTCATTTTAAAATTTTTAGCATTCAATCCTATATTAGTTAATAGTATTATCATTAACATTATAAATGTGAAATCTTTGATCATGTAATATCACACAGAGAAAAAAACCCTGCCATAAACCTTTTTAACAATATTAAAACAAATAAGTCATATTCATTGTGAACTGGCTTGTATCTTTTAAGTGTTTTCCAATGGGGTCGCAGGAATTTCTTCTACATAATCATATTCATCTTCAGTCAGGTTAATGATGATAGGTGGGTGGGTCTCACTTGCATCCATTTTAATCTCACAGTCCCAATCTTCCTTAATAAGTTCTCACCTCTTAGTACAAACTGGTGCTTTATAAAGGTTTGTTATGTACTGTACTGTACATTTAAAAAATTTATTACAGAAACAGGAAGTCCAAGAATAAAAATACTGTACACATTTTAGGATAAATTTTATAATGTCCAACTTAATTGCAGAAAACAAAATCATGTATCCTGTACAGTATGAATAAAATAAACAAAACATTAACATAAAATGTATGCCTAGTTCTTAAAAAAAACTTATTTTACTGTTTATTGATAAATGATTACACAAATGTGAAAAGTTAGGCCTAAGATAAAAGGGTCAAAACTTAGTTTTTAATTTTAAAAAATCCTTGATAGATGACTGCTTCCCCCTTTTAGCCCTCTTCTGCGACACAATATCCCTCCACTTACGCAAGCAGATGATATCAGCCGACATCGCTTCCTCCTGCTGACTAATGTACTGGAGTGCTGCCTCAATCATCTTGAACCCTTACGAGTGTGGGATTAGATTTTTCCTGCCATCATTCTCTTCTTCTATTACTTCTCCCTGTATCACGATTTCCACAATATTGCTGTCAGTTATTTCATCAACTTTGTTGTTAGCAATCCATTCTCTAATGTCCTCTGCATTGACATCATCACAACCTGGTACATTTTTTAGCAACCAAACAAGTTTATCATTTTTATCTTCCACTTCGGTTTCACACAGGGGTTCAATCTTAAAATGTCCCCCTTCATGGTTCAAAAGAATTTTCCAAGACCTTACAAAGGATATGTTTGGAATATCTTTATATGCTTCAGCCACCCACCTTATAACATTTAGCATGTCAATATTTTTCAGTGGTTAAGTAGTTTTCATTATTATTAATTGCTGATATCAACGAACTGAGAAGACGCCGGCGATACTTTTAATTTGGCATTTGAGGGACGTCCTGGTCTATCGGCTGACAAACAGCCATCACATTGGGTGGTAAAAATAAGGCTTTGATGTCTCCGTCTGTGATTTCATCAGTGACCGGATGTTAAAGTGTGTCGTCAAGAATTAGCATAGCTTTTCTCAGCAAATTTCTTTAAAATATTTTTCTACAGTAGGTACGAATTCATTTTGGGACCAGGTTTTAAAGATTTCTGAATCCAACCATGCTTTCTTTTGATGTTTATTATAGGGGTACTGGTTATAGCGGTAGTGATTCCTGATTTTTCAGTTTTTTTAAAAGCTCTAGGATTATTCGATTTTGCTATTAAAGTCAACCTAAGCTTATGATTGCCAGTTGCATTACTGCAAGCCAGGATGGTGACTCTATCCTTGCTTTTATTGTATCCTGGTGAGGCAGCTTAATTTTTTGAAGCGTTTTTGTAGGGAGCATCTTATAATTTAAACTTGTCTCATTGCAGTTGTACAACTACTCCCCAGAAATTCCCTCCTGTTCAATAAGCTTAAAAAGATAATCTTTGAACAAAGGTACAGCCTCTTTTTCAGCAGATGAAGCCTCCCCACTAATCTGACGAATAGTGAATCTTTTTTCCAGCAATCTAACCATCCATCACTGGCAGTACATTTTGAATCTTCTCCTCTTAATAGTCGCTTAAATTTCAATGTATTTTCCTGCGATATTGGCCCAGTAAAAGGCAAGCCTTTTCCTCTTAAGTTCATGCCACAAAAATAAAGCTTCCTCAACTTCTTTATGCTTACCTTTCAGCATGTTTTTTATTACTTTCATTCCACTTCCACTGGCTTGGGCAGCACACCACTTGTCAATTTCTGATCAATTTTTCTTCCAGTCACCAACTGTACTTTTCCCATCTCCAAACTTTGAAGCAATAGTTTTTGCTGTTAGCTCAGAGTCCAGTTGCTTTATAGCACATAGTTTCTCCTCCATAGTCACTACAACCTTTTTTCATTTATCACCCATTTAGTAATCTTCAATAATAAAAAATAGCACAAAATAAATTACAAATGTAACCATAAACAGCGGCAAACCTATACCAAACTTGTTGACATCCGATACACAACTGACGAAACCAAAAGCAAGTAGCAGGGCAGGGGTGAACCCACGCTTTTCATGTTGTGACTTGTGTTTTGTACACGGCAAGTGGGAGGATAGTAGATCGTACCAGACGCCTGCTTACAACGCCTTGGCAAAGTAATATGTACCTCACTTTACTACGGAGAATGTTTTTTTAATAGGCTGGATAGTATGGAGACACGGATAGTCAAAGTTTACTGTACTATAAAAATCCTAAAACTTGAGGTTTAGCCTAGAGGTCAACATAACACAATCTTGGGGTTAAAATATATATTTTATAGTCTTGAATTTTCAAATAATGTATATTAATCACTGAGAAACATGTGCTTTTTTTTTTTATCACATGCTTCAACATTACATTAGAATAAAATTATTAACTGTAGCATACACACCCCTATTTACTCAACTATAAAATATTTTGTTTGCTTCAACTTGTGGACACACGCACGTGGTTTTATTAATTGTATTTTATTTTATATGATCATTCACTGTAATAATGTTCATTTAAAATTGTTAGATTTTGGTTATGAAAATAACTGTTTGGTTGTTGGTATAGTTTTGAAGTTTGTATTTGCAGTTTAATTCAAACTAGTTATTAAAAGCAAGAGCTCGTTAAAAGGTACCTTAGGATGCCAAAAACAAATATGTTCACTGAATAGAAGCTACAGCTGCCAGTTGATGACATAGGCAACCTTGTTGGCGAGTGAATGGCGAATGATATTAATACTCTTGTTTACAAAGTTTAAAATTTATATTATTTCACAAACATTTTGTATGTCTTTTCCTCTTTATTATCACAAACCATTTATTTTTGTTAAAGATATGTGAGGCCAGTTATTAAAATACAAATAACTGAATATAATGGTGTAACAAGATTTGTGTTTATAACAGCGGGACCGGCGCGCTCTCAATGTTTACCCTGGCTGCGCTCCTTGTCTAGCAGGTAGGCAGCGGCCTTCTCACTTGACTGGGGGATTAGGGGGGCCGGGGTAGGACGGAGACACGTCTAGAAGGGTCTGGGTCCTTTTAAATTTGGCCTAGTGTTCTAGAAGTGGAGGATTCGAGACCCTTAGCTGGCACCACACCTATATATACACGTTCAGCGATAGCCAAGTGTGCTCAGTTCTTGGTTCTCAACCAGTGAGACCGGGAGTGGACCAGCGAGTCCAGTGTTCGTGTGGCACGTGCCGGTGTAGCGTGTATGGCGCTGGAACCTGTGGCGGGGTGCCATGAGTGTCTTTAACATTGAAAGTGGATTGTGTCGTGAACGAACGTTTTGGGAAACTGACATTTGAATGTTTGACTATTTGTTTTTTTTAACAAGCTGTTTACTTGATTTGATGTAATTCTATTTTATGTGTTTTCATTTGTGTATTGATTTACAAACAATTGCCTATATTACCTGAGTCAGTGAACTGTGTAGTTATAATTAATCCAGTGTAATTTTATTTTGTGTGTTTTCATTTGTTTATTAATTTAAAAACAATTACTAGTATTACTTAGCTCAGTGAGCTGCTTAGTTATAATTTATTCAGCATTATTCTAGGTATTATGTCCTATTGGTTTATTAATTTACATAATTACTTTTACTTTGACTACCTAATTTGTTGAATTGTTTAGCTGTATGTTTAATTCTGTGAAATTTTTAATGGTGTTTTACTAATCAAAACCTTGGGTCCTCTGCAAGTATTTTAATTCATTTTAGCCTGCAACATACCCCAACAACCTCAAAAGAACTTGTGGTTCACACATGAACGGCTTGTGACCCCCCCAGGTCATGCACACCCATTACAATACCATTAAATGTATAATTTCAAGCTCTATTTAACCTGTAATTGCCACAAGAGTTAAAAGAAAAACTAGAATGAATTTACTGGACTTTTTTTTCTTAAATTTACTATGGAAAATACAATTATACTGTAATCCTTAAGGAAGTATTGTTAAAAGTGATTGATATTTTATTAGTGATAATAATAGTAATACTTAACAAATAATTATTTCCAAATATGTTGACAAAAGTGTCTTTCAGACAATGTTGGCATTTATGATAGCATCTGCTAGCTGTCATGTAAAACCAAAGAAGTGGTAAATGACCTAGTTGATCCAGGGCTTTTATGGTGGTGACTGGCAGCTAGAAAAAGTTACCAGATCAAATTATGTATCCCTACGCCAAACCATATGATGTTTAGCAGCTGTCACTTTTGCAAGTCAAAACTTAGGTCTATACAAGAAAAATATATTGGTTTTATTTATTTTTTAGCTTTTTATTGTTGACCTTGATATGATGTTAGGCCTAGTATTAATTTTTTACACAATATTATTTAAAATTTTAGCAGTTCATCCCATGTGTTTATATTAAGGTATTATTAAAATCTTAATATTAATAAACAAATATTTTTGATTATTTGTTTATATTATTATTAGCATTATAAATGAGAAAAACCTGAGCGGTTTTTATTACACGCAGGAAAAAAAAGCCCTAAACCTATTTAAAATTATTGATAAGATTATTACTAGGAATAAGTCATGCTTGTTATAAACTGGCTTGTTTGTATCTTTATTAAGTCTTTTCCAAAGGCGTCGCAAGTACTTGGTCATTCTCTTCATTATCTTATAAATAAATACAGTGTAGGGCTTACAGACCCACCAAAAGCTATCCTAACTTTTTTTAAATATCTGAGATTCACTACTCTTAAATAGTTAACTAAATCTCTTATAAAACTACAATAGCTTATCATGCAAGATCTTAGTCTAGTACTTATTTATTGAACAATGAGAAAGACTTGTTAGTTATTTTAGTACACTTCAGAGGATTTTTGAAAAAACTAAAAATTGAGGTTTAGCCTAGTGTTCAACACAACACAATCTTGGGGTTAAAAGATATATTGATCACTGAGAAACACTCGCTATATTTTTAATCTCACACTTCAATATTATATTGGAAAATAAATATTTAAAGATCACTAAAAGAAACTGTCGGTTTTTCAGCGATAACACTCTTGCACACCAAACTAAAATTCACAAAAGAACACATGGTTTACTAAGTAGCCGAATTAATATTCATAAGAGACACTAATATAAAAATTTGTAATAAAATTATTAACAGTAACTCAGATAGGCCTAAATATACAAACAAATTACTAGTACACAAACATGTTTGGTTTTATTAATTGATTTCGTATGTTACTCCACTGTTGTAATGTATATTTAAAATTGTTGAATTTTGCTTGGAAGAATAACTGTTTGGTGTTTTTTTCTTTCTTTTGAAAGTAGCGTTTGATGTTTATTTAAATTAATGATCAAACGCAAGAACTCGTTAAAAGTGCCCTTACCTATAAAAACAAATATGGTGCACTTAGCCGAAATGATACAGATGGTTGATTAAGTAGGCGACCCTTTTGGCAACTGGTATTAATAATCATGTTTACAAAATTTTAACCTTTTATAACCACAAAAATATTTTTTATGTCCTTTTCTCTTTATTATCACAAACCATTTATTTATTTTAAAGATATGAAGGTCCAGTTATAAAAATACAAATAACTGAACATAATACCATTAAATATATAATTTCACACACTATTTAACCTGTAGTTGCCACATAGTTAAAACCAAAACTAGACCAATTTATTAAACAATTTTTTCTTTAATTCAATCATAGAAAATACAATTTTACAGTAATTCATGAGGAATATTGTTAAAAGTGTTTAGTAATATTTTTTAGTGATAATATCACTACCTAGCAAATAATAATTATTTCCAAATATATTGACAACATTAACTTTTAGACAATGTTGGCATTACTCCACCTTCTGCTTTCTGTCAGGCACCACCAAAGAACTGGTGGTTCAACTGTACTTCTCAGGTACACTTCAACTGTGTTTTGAGTTTGCAAGAGGAGATTAGTTTACATTTCTGACTATCTCAGTAGGGATTCATTGATGCTAAGTAGGTTATATATATATATATATACACACACACAATAATAGTGCTAGGTCTGGTGCCTGTGTTTTTGTTATCAGCAATTTATTCTAGTTTAAATAATATTATGCTTTAAGGAGAGTAAAAGTTGCTAAGAATAGTTGAAATGGTATTTACTGGGACTATTAAAATAAAATCTGGATATTTTTATCAGGTGTATTTTATGTGCACTTTTCAAACACCCTGATGTTATTTAACACATGACTTACATAACAATAACAATAACAATAATGTTTCCAGCGTGTGGCTAAGTTATTTTTGTAAAATGCCTTCATCTTCCATCCTTCCCCCAATCTTCTTCTCTCTCTTGCACACAGAGTTATCTGATCCTCTCATCTCTCCATGCCATCTCAGTCTTGCTTGCTCTACTATCTCATTCATTTACTCCATGTATCCCCACTCTTTCACAGATAGCTTCCTTCATTTCCATGACCCCTACAAAACTTAAAAAAAAAACTAACCTAATACTAAGAAAATCACCATATTCAATTTGACAATTTAGAAATAATAAAACTTTGATCCTGCCGGTAATGGAATCCAGGACCCCAAGTTCATTTGGCAAATGTACTACCAACTGTGGTAAGGTGTTTTGGCTCATGTCAGTGAATTTTTTCGTAGTTTTAAGCTCGACCTAATTACTAATGACAACTATTTAAACCAATATAAAACTGACTAAACATTGTATATGTAGCCATTATTATCAATTTTTATATTAAGGGAATGAACTAACATAGCTTTTCAGTTTTCAATGTCACAACTGTATAATAGGACCGGGTGCTATGTAAATTGAGCTACAAACTCTGCAACTTCAAAACACCCCATTCATAAAGTGTAGGTGATACTGGCCCGTAGTTTTTTTGTTTGTTTATTCCAAAAATACATTTTAATTATTCCTAAAGTCTGTTCACAGTAGGAATTGTTTTCTGAAAGACCTTTTTCCCTGCCAGAAATATATTATATAGTAGGATTTTGGTAGGAAAAAGGACCTTTCAGAGAGTAACTCCTACCATGAATGGAGTATATAATTTCATTCACATTCTATGCACTCAAAGGAAAAAAGTTTCATGTTTTACTTTAAACATTTCAAAAGATATGTTTTTTTTTACAAAACTCGTGAAATATATATCCAGTTCAAAATTTGTAAGCATTGCTTATAACTTATCTTACAGTCACCATAAAATTATTGGGATTCCTACAAAAACGGAACAAAAGTTGATATATATAGAAACTCTTGAAACTCATAAACAGTTCCAGTGTTCATGTTTTGTAATATTTTTTTAAAGATTTTATTGCTTTAAATAGATGCATCAATAAATTTTATATAATATAGTAAGCTAATTTCATAAAAATAATGATGTTCATATTCAATCTAGGATATGGCAACTATCCTGGGTCGAAAAAAGATAGCACTAATGAGCAAACCATTGGGTTAGCAGAAAGAAATGGTAAGTGTCTATAAGAGCCTGTACTGCAATTATTAAGAGTGGAAACAGCCTATATATTGTAGACAATGCCCAATAATTAAGAAATATATGGAACTTGTGAAAAAAAGTACAGTAATGAGATTTAGTCGAAGGAAATAATCTTGAGTTGAGTTAAGGTTCGAGAAAAACATCACAGTGTTTGTTTATACAGGATTTTCATATATTTCTTAGTTAGAAAAATTTGCATTCAAGTTAAAAGACAAAATAAACTAATTCATTTTGTGTTTTAAAGACATATCATCTTTTACAAAATGTTTTCAATAATCTTCCTGATCTAACCAGTGGATGTTTAAAACTTTTAACAAAAGGAAAAATGTATATTACAGGCCCCCTAGTTTGATATGATATGAACCTAATTTTAACTGAAAATAACCACTAAATTGATCCAAAACAACAAAAAATCCCAAATTGAGAAGATTCCCAAAATGTATGGAGGAATATTTACCAGTAGATCCTTCCCTGTTAGAATATTTCTGAGTTTCATTTTATTTCATCCTTCAAAATTAGCTCACACCTAACTATAACAGTAGCAGAATTATTAATGTGATTTTAAAAAGCCTAAAACTAGATTTTATACTAGTCAGGCCACTAAAGACAGATAAATAGAGTCACTTTCAAATACAGATAGTTTGCTTATTTATATTTCCCTCAAGTAAAAAATTCAACTATATTTTAAAACTAAAGGTCATCTATGAGTTACAACTAGATACAGTTATATATAAACAAAGAAAGGTCTTACAATCTAGAACTACACATATGTTTTTAAATCACATTATAATTGTTTTCATGTTTAAAAATATTCATTTGACAATGTTCCAATGTCCACTTCTTAAAATTAAAAGAACTTGTTATCACCAACTGTTTATAAACTCACTCGAATGAGTGAGCACCAGCATTCACAAATTTATTACGATTGATACAAAAGACAAGTCTACTTGGTTCCTGGGATGGCGGCTGCCAAGGGATTCTTTACCACAATTATAACAGAGTCTCCGCGCAAAAACATCTTTGAGATGAAGCGATCCTTGTTCACTGGCTTTGCCTGAGGAAACATAACAAAAGTAGATAAACTATTTGTGTAGCACAAATGTTGTTGGTGTGTGGGTATAAATTCAGGTACAACTTATACACACTAAGTTTTGAAATTTGACTTTTACAGATTTTTCAGACAAAAAAATATGTTTGGCCAGTATTTTATATGCAATGCTATAAGCAAATTCTCATTAATAATTTGTGTGTCCAGAATTTAATCAACCAAGATAAATACGGTTTAAATTAGGAGGGGTAGTCGACACAAAAACTAGCTCATAATAAATGATTAAAGATCTACAAACTATGTGTGAAAAAACAAAGTAAAAAGGAGACAACTAAAAGCAAGACTAAATAATGAGGTATTCAAAATTTCAAAGCAACCCTAATCTCCATTTTGTATTATTATTTTAGCACTGCGTCTTACTACCCGTTCGGGTTATACACTTTTAAGTACTAATTACGCTAATGGATTAGGAATTGGGAATGTTGAATCAGAGGAAGTGAACCCGCATTTGCGTGGAGGGAAAGTGGAAAACCATTTAGGAACAACCACCCCCAGTTCACCCGACCGAGATTCGAACCTCGATCTCCTCGTCCTCAGCAGTTGAGCTCAACACGACTAGCGCGTTAGCCAACTACGCCGAGGCGGGTTCCATTTGTAAATACCCCTCCTCCCCCCCACCAGATACAAACTACCTGTTCTACCCAGCAAATTTGAACCCCCTTAGCTACCAACCAACACATTTCTAAATATAGCTTAAACAAAGTTTCAGAACACACAGACAACATTCTGTCGAGGGTCTTACATTTCCTCCAACCCAAAACTTTGATCCCCTCAGTATAGTGGCATATGTTCTCACTTTCACCCGAAACCTTGACCAAATAATACTTTTCACCAGGATCCCTAAAATGTGGAGGAATAAAAATTTATCATCTATGCCATTAACAAGTTTGAGCCACTATCTAACTGGAACTCACCCTCAATAGCTCAAGGTCATTCAAAAACAACACATTATTTGTATTACGAAATATCTTGACACCATATGACTAAAAAGTCTAGTGTTCATATCACTCCACTAAAACATTTTATCACATCCAGACCAAGCATTCTTCCCTTGGTTCTCACGTGGCCAGTACTGTGTTGGTTCTCACATGGCCAGTACTGTGTTGGTTCTCTACGTGGCCAGTACTATGTTGGTTCTCACGTGGCCAGTACTATGTTGGTTCTCACGTGGCCAGTACTATGTTGGTTCTCACGTGGCCGTTACTATGTTGGTTCTCACGTGGCCAGTATTATGTTGGTTCTCACGTGGCCAGTACTGTGTTGGTTCTCACGTGGCCAGTACTATGTTGGTTCTCACGTGCCCAGTACTATGTTTGGTTCTCACGTGGCCAGTACTATGTTGGTTCTCACGTGGCCAGTACTATGTTGGTTCTCACGTGGCCAGTACTATGTTGGTTCTCCAAGAGTACATTTATAGACACCGAAATTTTGCAAGAAGGGTTTTCACCAATTTTTAATCGGAACCTATTTAAATTTCATTATAACATTTTTTAATTAATAGTAAATGTGTGAATAAAAAAAATCAAACGTGAATTAATGATAATAGCATTCCTATTTAAACAAATAAATAAAAATCCTTCAGTAAAGGAAATTTATTTCCCTCAATCAATGAACAATGATAAAAGGAGTGTTTGAACCATTATCTTTGATTTGTTCAAGGTGTGCACATTTTAGCCATTTCTTATTCAGTAAAATCTTATCCAATCAAGCAATTTACCACAAATCAGAGTTTATAGCTATTTTAAACTTGGAGCTTAGAATACATACTTGAACTTTCTTTTCATATTAGGTACCAGCTTGATTTTATTTTATTTAAACAAACTTTTGAATTTTTGAGTTTTAAAGTAAAATAATACACTTTTCTTGATTTTTCTGAACCACCCCCATTGCGTTCATCCTTTATTGAGGTAACATAAACATAGTGCCTAAAACAAGTATAAGTGACCAGGTGGTTTAGTGGTAAGAGGTCGGACTTCTGTGCTGGGGGCCCGGGGCTCAATCCTTGGTCTCGGAACAGATTTATCTGATTGCCAAACCCTTCCTTCCCCTCTGAGAAGATGTGTATTAATCACAACTTGTGAATGTGTGGAATGCCCGGCCTCCACCGTGGTTCGCATCACACGTTAAACTGTAGGTTCTCCATTTCATCTCACATCACCCTACCATTACTCATTAGCGTAAGAGTGTATAACCCGAATGGGTAGTAAGATGCGGTAATAGTAATAATAATAATAATAATAAAAGTCTAACTTGCTAAAATGGAAGGAAGGGAACGCAAGAAAAGACTAGTGTTTTTGTAGTTTTTAAAATTAAACTTTTTTTAACCAAAATAAATAAAATATTTCTCTAGTAAAAATGTATAGTTTAATTTTCTTCACATTTTGATATCAACAGTTGTTCAATATTTGTCATGAGAATAGTGGCATTAGATGAAAAACTTTTTAAAATAAGGGAAAAAAATTTCATTAAATTCCAGGAAACCATTGAGGGATATACCAGAACAGCTGAGGTCACCATATGAATAAAATTAAACCCTGTTTCTACTGCAGAAATATTTGATTTATTTTGGCAAAAAAAAAAAGTTTTTCATTAAATTCTTCAAAAACATTTTCTTTTCTCACATCAATTTAAGGATAACTTTTAAAATATTTTTGAACTGTTCAACACATGTTGCTACACAGCACATGGAGATTCATACTATATTAATTATCACCACTACAATAGAAACATAGTTTAGCTCTTTTAGGAACCGGTAGAGGTTTCTGAAGCTTAAATTATTAATATGTTCTATTTAGATAAAACAGATTGACAGTCAAGTAGTACCATTTAAAACATGTGGGCTGTTGACAAGCGTCGAGGTGATTAACAAAACTAATAAATGATATAACCAATATGGAAGTAGGTAGGTACAAGAAAGAGGTATTTTCCTTGAAAGATATTTTATAATGCTAATCATCAACTGTTTCCAACCTATGGTTGGGTTGATTTAGTAAAATGCCTCAATCTTTCGTTTTCCTTCCACATTCTTCTCTCACTAACATAGTGTCTACAGATTTTTTTAGTGTTCCGTTTCTTAACCTTTTCTTGACCATAAACTAATTTTCTTGACTTGTTTTAAATATAAATGAGTGACGACATTTGGAAAGAAAAAATGTGTATATACAAATAGGCCTATATAAATATTTTAAATATCCCCCAACCAAGAGAGCCAGTTGAGATAGAAATCAAACTCCTAACTGTTCAAGGAAAGATACTTAGAAAGTATTTGGCACACAGCAACATTGTTTAGTATACATTTTGGATGGTGTATGGCTTAAGAAAATAAGTATTTAACTAAGTAACTTTAATATGACATTATCACTCTTATTATTATTATTATTAGCACTGCGTCTTACTACCCATTCGGGTTATACGCACTTACGCTAAAGTGTAATGGTAGGGTGATTGTGAGATGAAATGGAGAACCTACAGTTTAACGTGGAATCCGAATCCACGGTGGAGGCCTGGCATTCCCCACATTCACAAGATGTCTTGTCAGAGGTGAAGGAAGGGTTTGGTAATCAGTTAAATCTGTGCTGGGACCGAGAATTGAACCCTGGACCCCCAACACAGAAGTCTGACACCTTACCCCTGGACCACCAGGTCACCTTTAATCACTCTTAAAATAGAAACAAACAAAGAGGTAACATTAAAGCAATATTAAATAAGAATAAAAATAATGATAAGCAGAGTCTTCAATCAAATGTAATAGAAAGATAAAAAATAAGAATGGTTTTACATAAAAAAGCACAATTGTTTTAAATGGAAAATACCACTTTGTCATGGTGACCAGTCTACTTAATTTATTTTTTAAATTGATTATTCTGTCGTCCAATGTGGCAACTTCTTCATTCCGTTGTTTCACAAGTCTTCTTTTTGCATTTTGGAGAAGCTAGTTTTTTTGCATGATTGTTTTGATCAGCTTTATTTTTCTTTCTTTTTTTCTTAACTTTTTGATGATTCATTTCTTGCTGCTCTTCAATTCTTTTTACCACTGCCTTCATTATTTTTTCCATCACTCCAACAAACACTAGTGGTGAAAGGCCACTTCCTTACTTCAGGCCATTTCTCTACTCAAACTACTATGACCTCTACTCTCCTTTTACACAGCTGACACTCCCTTTGTACAAATTTCTCACTCTTCTTACCATCACATCCCTCACTCTTTTCTTTAGATCTGCATACAATGTCATGAGCTTTTTCAACATCCAAAAAGACTATTAGTAGGTCCTTCTCATACTCAGTGTATCTCTATTGCAGCTGCCTTACCGTAAATATGAGACCTACTGTGGAACTTACTTTTTCTCTCTCAATCCTTCTTCACCTCTAGTTTCCACACTTCTTCCTGTCTCCTTTCTTAAAGTCGGGTACTATTAACCCTTCTTGCAGTCCTCTGGAATCCTCTCTTCCTTCCATATTACTCTTAATCACTCAATAAAGCCAATGTAGTCCTTTCTTTCCTACTGTTCTCAGCATTCCAACATTCACTTCATCCCCTCCTGGTGCCTTGCCCTCCTTCATATCCTTCAATGCCTCTTCTATCTGCTGTTAGGTCCTCATATTTTCCCAAATAATGTTCGCTTCATCTTCCACTTCCTCCTTCATGTTTGTGTTAGCATTTGGCAAGTCTTGAAAAAACTCTCCACATTTACTTGAGTTGCCTTTTTTTCTTCCAAAATCTTCCCATTTTTGTCTACCATTTCAACCTGCTCCTCTCTACTACTTCTTTTACTCCTGAGCATTTCATACAGGACTTCGTAACTACCCCCATTGTGATCCATCATTTCCGTCCACTTCTTAATCCAACTTTTCTTAGATCCCTCTTATACACATTTTGCTTCCTTCTGCTTGGCCTTATATTCCTCCTTGTGCTCCAATGTCCTCTTTTTTCGAGCCATTCTTTAAAGAACGTGTTCTTCCCGGTCACCGTTTTTGTTCAAAGGTTCCCCATGGTGTTTCATTCCATCTTCTCTCTCTGCTGGTTCTCCTGCACAACTTTTCATCTACTTCCACTAATGTTGCCTGGAATCCTTCCCATTCTTCCTCTCCTGTACTGGGTTCGTCCCTTGGTATCTGGTCTCTTATGGTTCTCTGGAACTCTTTCCTTTGTGCGTCTTCAACTTCCATACCTTTAACCGTCTCCCCTGATTTCCTACTATCCTCTTCTCTTTCCTTCCTATCAAGGTTTCCAAAGCAGCCAATGTGAAAATCACTGTCCAAAGACCCCAACATGGACATCAAAGCCACCCATTATATCTATTCCCTCCCAGTTGCTTCTCCAGCTCTACTGTGAACAGCGAGCCCGTGGTATACTCGCACCACCTCCAACTAACTTATGCTTTAGTCCTATTTTCACCTTAATAAAGTCTGCCATTTATTCCCTTCAACTAATTCCCTCACAACTACTCCCAATCCATTCCTACTTTCCTCATTTCCAATCTAATACAACTTTAAACCATTCCTGAAATCCTTCTTTCCTTCCCCATTCGTTTCTGACAGTTCCAGTATGTCAAACTTCCTTCTTCCCATTAATTCTACCAACTCCTTCACTAATCCACAATCTATTTTCTTTGCTGGGTCAATGTCCTTTAAATCTATCCTTTCTGAGGCTTTTTGTTCACTTTTTGAAAACAAGTTATATAACCACTACCAGCTTGCTAGGCCTGTCATGGTTTCAGCAGAGCCCTTGTTAGCCTGTTTGGAATTGATTATAAAAGTTAATTTAATTTATAATGATAACAACAAAAACAACAAAGATATTATTTAATATTATTTTGTTTGATTTAGATTGGAAAATATTATATTAATTGTGTGTTTTGATTAACCCTTATTTTGTGCTGAGTGATTTAACAGATGTCCTGTAGCTTGTTAAAATAGTGTAGTTTTCTGCACTAGTTAGGATGAAATTAAAATAAATCCATCCTTCAAATTTAAAAGAAATTCAGGATTCAATTTTTCTTTATTGGTCTTTGATTAGGATATTTAATCTTGTTAATTTAATTTATGAAGTTAATATTCATAAAGTTTGTAAATATTTTTTAAATACAAAATTCTGTGTTTTTCTGATTTTCCAAACACTTCATAAAGTAGGATAGAGGAATAAAACTCCATATGCATAACAAGTAACTAGTGTGTAGCAATGTCGTTGGGGTTCATAAGAGTCCCGGTTTTAGGATTTCTGGGGGAAAATATGCAGTCTTTACACAACTTAATGTCAGGAAAAGGGGATAAGACACGGGTTCAAAACAGCGTGCTTGGTTGTTCAACTAATTTTTCCATCTACACAAAGGTCTACTATTTAAAAATTCAAGTAAAACAAGTACCAAATTCACCATTATTCTGTTGTTTTTTGAAAAAGAACTTCCTGTATATTAAGTTATACTTAAATTGTAAGTTTTCCAAACAAAAATTTAATATTTTGTCTAACAAGTGTTGAGTAATATTTATGATCTGATGTAAATAAGAAAAACATAAGTTTAATACAACTATTATATTTGTGTATTTTTTATCAAGAATTTTTAGTATAAATATGAATGAAATCTAAAAATATATTATAACATTGATTAAAATAGTTCTTATATAAAAAAAACTCAAAGGCATCAATTTTAATAAAATACTTAAAGGAAAACATCAAAATATTCAAACTAATCTGAATAGAGTAAATAGAACTGAGCCACTGTCTTGTTCATAGAAATAACAAAAACATTTATCAACTGAGCCAGTGTGTCTGGTTACCTCTTATGTTTTAGTTACTTAAGTTCTCACAAAAAGCACTGTTGGACTTCAAAAAATATTAGCTTATCCAACTATTATCTATGACATAAAAGCAAGTGGATCTCATTACAAAAAATAACATTATTTAATAGATGTGGCTTTATGCAAATAAGCAAGTTGAATGTATATTTTGTGCATAATTTTATCTTAAAAAGCCACTTTCATAATTATTTTGCGCTAAAAATATGTTTTCCTGCGTTAGATATATTCAGAGATATTCAATTTCCTTCAGTGTGGTTGTTACTTAATTGAGCTCAGTTGTATTGTAAGGATTTACAAAATAAAAGAGACTAAGGCCCAATCTTACAATGTCACGTTAAAGTCCTCGTAACTTAACCGTTTGTAAAGTCTAACAGTTGGTTAAACTTAGCGTTGCGTTTTACAATACTATTTTTATGTGCGCGTTAAATTACAGATAGGTGCCTTCCATTAGTTCTTAGCGTTAACTTTCTCGGAGCGCTAGATTTGTGTCAAAGCTTTTGATTGGCCTAACTTGACCATAGAGAATATAACCAAGTCATTACAACGTCTATGGAACTGTTATGAAAAAATCAATCAAAACGAGTTCAATATATCGAGTTTGTTGAGGTTATCTGCTATATTTTACCGTATTTATTTTCCTGCTAAAATGTCTGTTGAGAATCATAAATCCTAACGAAGTGTAAATTTTAGCAAAGAAGAGGAAATGTTGCTGATTGAATTAATTAATCAAAGTCGTCATAATCATACAATACATCAGCCATTTCATAATATAAATAAAAGTAGCCTCACTTTAATAATAACAACCGCCTTGAAAACAATATGGCGGAGTGTTTAACGTTGTTAATGTGGACGTTATGTTTGCTAACCGGAAGGTAGACCTCGCGTTAACTTTACGAGCACATTTACGTGAACATTAGCGCTAACCAAACATTGTAAAATCAAAAGTAGTGGTCGTTATCGCTTAACCTCATGTTAAGCCCTAACGAATAGAATAACATGACATTGTAAAATTGGGCCTAAGGTTTTGAGTTTTCATCTATTTAACAGAAGATAAGGATAATCTAGATTTAATAAATTAAAAGTATTTTTATTACGAATTAAATAAAAACGTGACTTTGATAGCCAATCCTTAGTCGTAAATTTTTTATGTTTTCTGGAAAAATCCAGGGTAATATTTTTTCTCACCTGAATTTCAGGAACAACCATTTTTCCAAAAAAAATTCCCTGAAGTTTATGATCCTGCACAGCCCTTGTTTTAAATTAAATTGTAGATTATTAAAATTGACTGCCTTACCTTTTTCTTGCCCTTGCCCGTTCGTGGCTGCTCCGTCCACATCTCCTTGACGTTCTCCAATACCATGTTGCAGTGACGGTCAAATGCCTTCACTCGACCCAGAAGCTTCTTGTTGTTACGACAGTTAATCAGTACCTGTTCCAACAGTGCCCCCCCACAAACATTAAGCATGCCAAAATGTAAGCAAACTGAACACTATTTTACAAATCGACAAGAGAAAATAAGTTAGGATGTTAAAAATATCAGTTCTGACAGTAAAATACAAACCAATACCTCTTCTGAATGGAGATATGAAATATTTTGGATGACATTCAAAATGAGTTTTTTTTAGCAATATACCTTACTACCTGTGCAGATTAAATGTGTATCTACTAATTACACTAAATGAGTTAGGGATAGGGAACGTTTAATTTAGGGGAAGTGTACCCACATTTGTGTGGAAGGAAAGTGGAACATCATTTTGGAAAAACTACCCTCAGTTCACCCAACCAGGATTTGAATCCCGATCTCCCTGTCTAGTAGGGTTGCTAAACATACCTTATTTCACCTGCTTATTTTTCGTCCTGTTTTGAACTCATATAAGACAATATAATGTCCCATATTTGAAGTACACCACTTACATAAGTGCAAATTACCAGGTTTACGAAAGAACATAGCATGTCTTTCGGATGTTTGTTGCTACTTGCTATTATTTTGTTTTAGGATTTGACAAATTGCACTCATGCCTATAGTCAGATTCAGGCATATATGGATTTTAAGGTAATTTCAGTGTTGCCTATTGGTACGCTGCATAGGAGACTTATCAAGCAGACCTGTTCTCGCCCTCTGATAAGCTGACAATGCTGAGTTATAAATAAAGGCATGAGGGAAGAGGAACTTCCAATCCATTCCTAGTATGACCTTGAAACACACCTAAAAAAAATGAGGACTAGTATAGCATGCTGCTATCATGTGCCCGGCAGCTGATAGCACTGGATGTTTGTCGACCGTTCTCGCCAAAGCTTCATTCCAAAATGGGAAATCCCAGGCGATTTGCGTGGTCTTTAAAGTTATTTTCTGATTGGTGGAATCTATGGGGTGACATTTTTGTTCTTTGTTGAGTGATTCTAGAGGCAGAAGAAGTCATGTAAGTCCGAAAACTTTTATTGCTGTAGCCAGTCATCGGCAACGATGATTATATGAAGCAGCTTGTTCACTCTGCTGCCAACGTAATAGTGATGTATCACTGGATGTGTTTTCACGTGTCTATTGTCTTATATTTACATAAGTTTTGGTGGTCACAGCAGCTTGGTTATCCAGCATCAACTCAAGGAGCGAAATTACTTTCAAGTTATGAATAAGTAAGTGTGTGTGATAGTGTGTGCAAATATTACCCCAATATGGGTGGCAAAACCATTGAGATGCATAACATACTTCCGTAACTTTGTAAAAAAAAAAAGTCGAAGAAAAGAACCATTTTTTTGGGTTTCAAGCAAGTCAATTGATTAGCAAACTAATGACACAGGAACAGAATAAAATATCTTCAGACTTGATTAACTTTTACAGTACTGCTTTACAATACCTTGAAAAGAGCTACAATTTTTCTTTGGAAAATATACTATTTAGTAAGCTGGAACCATTAAGTTTGTTGAGCTCAATCCAATTTAGTGACTTCGAATCAATTTTCCAACTAATTGATTTAATGTCTGAGCTTAATATGGATTCGATTCTATGTATGAAAAGTTTTGTCTTTCAATGGATATAATTAAAGCTATAATTGCGCAAGCTGATAAGAAGAAAAAAAAAAAACGTGAGCAATGGGTAGCATTTTTCGACAAAGTACCTCCAAAGTACCAAATTTGCATTGTGTGATTTCATTAGTGCTTAGCATTCCAGCATCAAATGCTTATGTGGAGCGTATATTTTCCAAAATGAGTAACAAGTGGACACAATAGGGAAAAAGATATTCTGTAGAACTGATATGCAGTGAATTACAAGTGATTGTAAACTAAAGTTATACATGTCAGGAGTTTTATAACATTAAAGGCACGGAATTCTTGAAAGACATATCAATGAGTAAAAAGTATGACTTTCTGCCAAAGAAATACCAAGAACCTGTTATCTGTGGTGGCAGGTGGAAGGATCATTGACAAAAATTATTAAACAAGACTTGATAGGTAAGAAAACTTAATATTAGACATGTCCTTTCGTTTATGTATGAAACTTCCAATCTGCATAGTGATATTATGTATGTAGCTTAGAACTATTAAGATATTAATTGAATTTTTTTATTTCTATTTAGGGTGTGTCACTTTTTAGTTTAAAGTGCCACCCCCTCTGGCATGTAAAAGTTCCGATTATTCAAATTTAATCATCAAACCCTTAAAAGAATGTCTATTTACTCCTCTTTGAATGCTATTTTTTTTCTAATTTTGGGGGACACCTAAAAGGAATGCCCCTTTCCCCTCCTGGGGCTTCAACGCACAGAACCCCCGCTACGACGCCTACACGGCATATTGTGAGAAGAATGTCAGGTTTCTAAATTGTCCCGTATTTCAATATATAATATTTGGCAACCCTACTCTCTAGTCTAACAAGAGAGTACTGCCTTAAACCATGTGGCCACCGAAGCAGATCAAAATGAGAGGTTATTGAATAACCCATATCAAAACGTAAGTAAAGTGATATAAAAAAATATGCCTACTGTAATTTGTGATCAAACTTGTAACATTCTTCTAATATTAGTTGTATTATAAAACCTGCCCATGTTGTTTACGGAATATTCCGCCAACCAAAATTTGCTCCAAGTGTCATTTAAGAAATATTCCACCATTACTTAGTAGGCTTCAAGTGTCATTAACGGAATATTCCGCAATCATTTATATTTTTCTCTAAGTTCCAGAATATTTTGTAGGTGGCAGCAGGCAACTGGAATAAATGTATATTATAGTGTGTGAATTTGGAACTACAAAAAATCACTACGTAAACAGTGTTAGGTGTTGTCAGATTGTAGTAAGTAAACTATGGAGACGGCAAGAGTGCGGGGATTTATTGTCAAATATAAGATATGACAGTGATCTTAGTGATTTTACAAGTGATTAAAATGAAGATGATGATCTTGAATATATATTATCTATGAATCTATAGAGGGGGAGAATTCAATACATATTGTATGTGAACATCCAGAAGCAGAATGACAGGAAAATTATGTCCCTCAAGCATACAAAGAAAGTCCTGCAATTTATTTTTGTAAAACATGCAAAGCTATGCATTTCCTTCATCCAGTGAACTGTTTTGAAGCCTACCATAACAATAAAATATTCTAAATAGAATGAAAAGGAGAGAGTGTATATTGACATTGTTTAGAATTGTTTATTTCATGTCAGTGACACAAATTTCAACAATGTCAGATGTCCAAAATAAAGGAAGTTTGGAACTTCCTTAGGCAAACAATAATGACTGAAATATATCAAATGTCTGTTTTTTTCACTTTCCCATAAGTAAATTAATAGTGATTTAATAAAAAAAATTTTTTGTGATTTTGGTTGGAAAAATTGAGCATGTAAGATAAAACCTTGTTTTTTACCTTGACAATGGAAGGGTTAATAATGTGATTTACAAAACTATCTTTATAAAGATAATAGGTCTAACTGGTATTATTTCTTACAAATGTCAATTCTTTCAAAAATTAGAGAGATGGGCTCTATAATTATGTTACAAAATATTCTTCACACCTTCATGATTTGTAGGCCTATCTTTTTATCTCCATGTACTTCATGATTTGTAGGCCTATCTTTTTATCTCCATGTAGGGTATGTGTGTGTCCCAGATCATTTTAATAAGCACATTATCATAAAATTATTATAGTAGGACCTGCATGGAAGGGCACGTGGACTATGTGTCAGGCTCAAGTACAGTTTGCAAGTAACTAGGAGATCAGGGGTTGAATCTCGGCTGGGCGTACAGAGGGTGATCTTTCCTAAATGGTTTCCTGCTCCCGCCATGTAAATGTAGGTACTTTTTGTCTAAATTCTACATATATTCTTAACCCATTATCATAATATGTTTATAGCCAGTCCAAAATTAACGGTAATACAAACCTGCTTCGGTGGCCGCAGACCATGACTAGAAGATCAAGGTTTGAATCTCAGTCAGGTGTACTGAAGGTTGTTTTTCCTCTCTCTACCCATGCATATGTGGGTAAACTTCCTCTAAATATAAACCTCCTAATCTCTATAAAATTATTAGTGTAATTAGTACTGAAGTGTATAACCTTAATAGATACTATATTCCATTCATGATAGGTTTTTACCTGGATGACAGTTTGAAAATCATATGTTTAGGTTTTGGGTTGCCAACACTTGTAAAAGATCACAGTTTTGTTATAAATGTAAAGATCTTTAATTACCTGTTATATATTACATTTAAAATAACATAAACTAAAGTTTTCTCATACTATTTAATTTTTTTAAATCATTTCTTTTTATCCAACCTGAAACAATATTTTAAACATAATTAAAAGTACTTATTCTTCGTTTTGTAATGTTATATATACTGTATAATATAGTGCATACATCAATACCTTTTAATACAGGCATCGTATTTACTTGGAAAAGAGAAAATTGTTGTCTTTTTTTACATACAATAAATGATTTTATTATTATTTTATCGTATTTTGAAATAGTTAACTGAATAAAATATTTTCATCAACTGCGTGTCTGCATCATTGTAAAAGACTTGTTTACGGTTATGTTCAATCATATGGTTTAAATTCGCCAGTTGCCATCTTGAAGCAATGTTCGTTAGAAGTTTTTGTGAAAGTGGTGTGAATATTTTTTTAAGGGGAATAAAACTGTAAATAAACTTTGTGTCCGACCTTAAATAAATATATAAATAATATTGGCCTAAATTACCGTGGTTAACTATCACATTAATATATTACCAACTGTTTTCATTACAGTAATCCAAAGTGATAGATGTCAGCTGTTGGCGTAGTGATATATTAGGGATTACTTCTAGTAACATTTCGAGCTGTCATCTAGGTAAACTTAGCTCGTGAATGAATAATAAGATGCGGTGCTAATAAAAACAATGATATCAATAATTTGTTTCAATTAATTTAATGATTCATCCCCATAGAACTCAATAGGTTCAATTATCACTACATATAATTTTGATTGTTTTGCTAAGTGCTTATGAGGTTAACGCCAATTTCTGCCAAGCAAAGTACCTACTCTTAAATCGACTGAAAATACCTTCTCCATAATCTCCTATGAGTCAGCCCCTTTCTTCGTCTAAAGTGGAAATTGTTTTTTTTTGTTCATTAAAAAAATGTAGGTTGTGGTTTCTGTTAACCTTAGAGCTCATTTCCATGAGCGTATTTAGCAATGCTGCTGCTGTGCGGCTGTTAGCAGCGCTGCTTGATGATACCTTGTTTTAAATGGTTGTTTTTCCACGAGCGTGTACGGTTGAGTTAGCAGTACTGCTGCTGCTCACGATTGCCCGTCCTCACGACTAGCCGCAGCGTTTCCTAGCAGCTCTGCCAGTGTAGCTACATTAAATTAAATAGTCCTGTTTCCATGGATGGCAGAAATACACGCGACTCTTTCTAAACAGAACTACATGTTGTGCTAGGCTAACAATTAAAGTATTATTTATTACTATAAAATGTCATCCTAACAATCCTTTGAGAGCTTAAATGTGGAAATGTATATTAGTAAAATAGAGATGCTACCAGCCGTTTGGGATTCCAAGTCATCTGAACACAGCAATATGCAAGAAAAAACAAGATCATGGGAATCATTGTGCTGAAAGTTTACTCCATATTCATGTATTACCCAAAGATTTTAGGGGTAAGGGGAGGTTCAAACAATGCTTACGTAATACAGGAAAGAATGGGGGAGTGTGAATAGCGAGTAAATTAAAAAGTATATTATAATTTTATAAGTTTCTAAATTTTACCAGCTTAATACAATACATTTAGATTTAATGTACAACAGTGTTTATTGTGAATTATATATTTTGTACCATTAATTTAAAAGTCTCGTTAATAGTTACCAGCAATTTATATAATGCATAAAAATCATCTTTATTCCTGTAGAGGTAGGGAAAGAGGAGGGAAAGGGGTTCAACATGGCCAAAAATGTGATTTCATTATTGAAATCTTAGAAGTAAACATGAGTTTAATACTAGCAGGTCGTTAGCAGCACTGCTGCCAAGCTGCTCAGCAGCTCCGCTAAATACACTAGTGGAAATAGACTCTTAAACGCTTACATATTATATGTTCTTATGATGCTAATTTATCATCACACATTGCTGAACTATCCCATGTAAAATATACGTAGAAAGCTATGCCTGATATAAAGACACAGCTTGCAACTTCCAGTCATTTATTAAAATCAGTAACCTTTTTAGGCCCTAAACTACCTACAAACTTATCAAAGGTCCCGGGGTCACGAGCAGCATTTCTTCACTCTACTTATTCTATTTTTTGTTTGTTTCTATATATTTTATAACCGGCTCTGTGGTCTAGTGGGCACAGTTTCTGGCTAAGGATCCAGGGAGGCTGGGTTTGTTCCCTGGAGCTTACACAATTTATTTGTGAGGTAGTGGGTCTGGAACTGTGTCAAACTCAGCTGTTGAGAACAATTGCATTGCTATTTGAAAATAAGTAGCAGCTCTCGTTAAGAAAACTGAGACTAACCGCTGGAAAGCTCACTGTGCTGACCAAATGACACCCTTTATCCACAATTAATGTTGGAACTATGTAATGATATAGATTTTTCCTGTCTTTTTAATATTCGAGATCATATTTTAAAGTAAATATATTAATATTTCTTCTTTTCAGTTAATATAATGTAAACTCATCTTTTCTATACTACGGCCATGTTTCTTTTTCTTTTATTTTAACTGCACGTGCAAGAAACAAGGTTTTTACTTCCGTGTTGTAATACGCAGTAAATAAATAGCAGGTGCAGAGTAACGCGTCTGTTTTCTTAAATGCGAGCTAAATTTAAAACTAACCCTATTGGTCGATGGAAAGAAAGCAAGGAGTGGTCTGGGTTCGAGGGTGTGAATGACGGGGTTCACATGCTCGACTCGAGAGGACGCTAGCTTGTTAGACGCGAGCATTCTACTCTTCTACGGCAGACGAGATGGAAGTGTTTTACAACATTAAGTGGTGGTTTATTTTATTTACAAAACAACTTAAGGACAAATAAAATTGTCGTTGTAACAGCAAAACACAGTTTTTCTCATTTCTTGGGCAGATTTATCTCAACATCTAGTCCAATATTTATTGTTTAAATTACATGTTTTACAATTGGCGTACTCAACGAGGGGCAGTATTTAAGGCTTTTACAAATGGCGTTCCAATGTGGGGCATCCAGTATCTGTATTTTACAAATGGCGTTCCAACGAGGGGCATCCAGCTTCTGGCTGTTACAATAGGCGCACCAACGTGGGCCAACAGTCACAATCTTTCCATGGACTTTACAACTATCATTGCTAATAGTGGTGGTCGCTCGGTCGGTGTATCTAACTTGCAGGCTCACGTCATGGAGCTTTTTTTATACATATATTTTATATTTATTCGTTAAAATAAATCTTTCCAAACACTGAGAGACCTACCTTTATAGAAAAAGTTATAAATTAGAGAATAAAATATAAATTTGCACACTCAACTATTTGATTTTCTTATAGCATTACCTATAAATGACTGATAAAGGTAATTTTGGTTACACTCAAATATTAATTTGAAACTAATTTCAATATACTGTATACATTTATAAGTTTAGAATACTAAAAGCTCAATTTTTAATGATAGTTTTCTCAAATATTGCCAATTGCTGACACCTACTTTGGATGACTATGAAAGATCATGTTACTTCGGTGATCTTGCAATATACTAGTTGCTGATGACGGGGAGATCATGGTTCGATCTTGGTCGGGTGCAATGAGGGTGGTTTTTCCTAAATGGTTTACCATTCTCTTTCTAAACATAAGTGCAGGTTCACTTCCTTTGAATAAAACCTTCATCCTTAACCCATTTGTGTTAATAGTATATAAGCATATAGCCCGAACGGCTAGTAAATATAAAAGATCCCTCAACAGGAAGAACTTTGATGGCCAATAAAGATATACCTGAGTGTTGTTCTTGACGGACTGTGTAAGGACAGACAGCGGGCCTGTGCTAAACTCCTCTTCCTCCCTCTTAGACAATTCATCCGGAGTCATCTCAGACTTTGGCTTGGTCACGAGTGGAGCGGACCTAAAACATGCCATTACGCTATGGTGGTAGGGTCTCAATATTTCTCACACCTGAGTGTTAGTTATCCATTAACTTATATAATACAAAAAATAACTTGCATAATGCTTAATACGAAAAAAAAAAAAAGTAGTTTCCGTGTGGAAGCCGTGGGAATGGAATTTTGAGGAGCATGCTAGTTGTCACCAGAAGATATAGGATTAAGAATGAAGATGTAAGGTCTAGAGTTGGGTTACAGGGGGAATATGAGATAATAGAGGAAGCTAGGGTGAGATGGTATGGACACATAGAGGATGGAAGGGGAGAGGATTCGAAGGAGATTAATGGATATGAAGTATGTAAGGAAGAGACTGCAAGGGAGATCAAGAAAGAGATGGAAGAAACAGATAGCAGCAAGTGTGCAAGTGGGAGCTGAGTGGAAAAGTGCAGGAGGAAGAATAGTGGAAGGACAGAGGAAGACGGAACATTTTACTAAACAAACCCGGCCATAGGCTAGAATCTGTTCATGATGATTATGATAAAAACTTAGATTATCCATTCACTAGTCCAGGTCTGGAGCAAATATCTTAAAGGGAGGGGATAACGGTGTATGTGGATATTGCAACAAAATAGTTGCTTTTCACCTATGATGTTTTTCTTAACAACAACAAATACTATAGGTTAAATACTAACAAAAAACATTTAGATAGGAGGACAGATCTATAGACCTACTTGGCCTCGAGTATTTAAAAAAAAGTATTATGCCATCATCCCTTGTAGGCCTATGCAATGATGGTGCCATGCCAAACTGGTAAACATTACCTGGAACATGATATAAGTTAGTATTTGGGAAACAAGATGTGCAAAAAAATACCACGCCTATGTCAGAATTAGTTAGATTGTTTTTATGGCGTAAAACTGGAGTGAATTCCTCTTTCTTTCGTGATGACATGGGCCCTGGCCCAGATGATGGTTGCGCAACAATCTTAGTATCACTTTTAACATATTTTCCCTTCTTATGAATTTGAGAAATTGGTTAAAAGATTTACTAGGAGATTTTTTTTAGACAAAGAAGAGTGGATAGAATTAATTTGAGATGAAAAGGTAGATTTAGAACATGGCATGAATTTGTTGCTACTGAAATTATACACAGGGTCTTACTTAGCCTACCATACTAGACACAATCCATTTCAGAGATTTAAAATATTAGTACCATTAGATTATTACTAAAAACCCTTACATATTTAGGAATATCAATGCCCAAGATGCAAAATGAATTAAATTTAGCAGTATAAGTAGAAAAAACCTTGAGGGGGGGGGGG
>CABEEJ010007132.1:14836-33452 GCA_901482245.1 Timema douglasi | reverse complement strand
GGCACAGAGCACTAGTCTGGCTCCACCTCTTTCGTTGCTATGTTGAAGGGAGTGAGGTAGTACGTGTGGGCACAGAGCACTAGTCTCTCTCCACCTCCTCGTTACTATGTTGAAGGGAGTGAGGTAGTACGTGTGGGCACAGGGCACTAGTCTGGCTCCACCTCTTTCAAAGAGTCTCAAGGGCAAGTAGCTCGGTGGCTGGAGCGTCCCATCACGATTCAACTATGTGGTAGAACATCTCCCAGGTGTGAAACATGGTAACACTTCCGGACTTTCAAGAATACCATGTCACCAGTAACAACGTGTGTATGGAAATTCCGATGTGATGTCAGTTACAAGCTCCCTCAACCCAGAAGCACAGTCTTGGAAACACTGAAGCCAACTACAGGATGGGAACACTCAACAAATCACAACCCCCATTTTTTACAGAGATGCAAAAGTTACACCTAAAGTAATAGCTGCACCTGTGTGGAGTCCTGCTCTGTCACCTGGACCCCTAAATTTGAAACTTGCGAGATAACTCGCAAATCGCAGGCTGTATTGAAACAGAGCTAATTTTCAAAGGTTTCTACTGTCGTGCGAGTCGGTGTAGTGTTGTTTCGCTTGCGACTGAGTTTTCAATCCGACGACACTGTAAAACCAAGACGTGCCAAAGGATTGAGGCGATTGGATGCCACAACACGCCATTATACAAGATACGTAACTGAAAGTAAACATCTAATATTGTATTGAGTGCATCATATACAACGATTTGTTTAGTTTCATTGGGAAACCATCTTCCAGTTGTATACATCTAAGCTTGTTGTCTCAAAGTTTTCTCAAAGTTTTCTCAAAGTTTTCTCAAAGTTTTCTCAAAGTTATATAACTATAAATAAAACCGTTTTATTGGTAAATATCCACTTTAGCACATATGGTAGCGTGCTTGACCTAGTCTGTACTTCTCACGAGCTCAATTCCACTCCATGTAAAAATTTTTTTTTGTCTGAATTTAAATCACGTTTTCGTAATTATTATTATTATTATTATTATCATCATCACCGCGTCTTACTACCCGTTCGGGTTATACGCACTTACGCTAATGTGTAATGGTAGGGTGATTGTGAGATTAAATGGAGGACCTACAGTTTAACGTGGAATCCGAACCACGGTGGAGGCCTGGCATTCCCCACATTAACAAGATGTATTGTCAGAGGTGAAGGAAGGGTTCGGTAATCAGATAAATCTGTGCCGGGACCGAGGATTTAACCCCAGCTGCCAGCATAGAAGTCGGACACCTTACCCCTAGACCGCCAGGTCACCGTTTTCGTAATTAGAATTCAGTAATATATTATTTTATTTTAGCAACTATTTTTAAAACATAATTATACCCTAAAAATATCTACTATACGAATAATAATTAGCTTACTTAGCCTTATTTTAAAATGTGTACAAATTTATGTCATAAACCTCATTAATATAATTTTTAAATAATCACCTACATACAAAATTTCAAAATTAATATAGGCCTGGCGTTTTTAATTTAATACCTTTTTACATTATTTTTAAGGACTATTATGTTAGTCTAAGTAGGTAAAATACCTTGTTTACTTCTATAAAATATATTTAAAACATATTAAATGCTTACTAATACGATCATTTAAAATTAAAATTTAAAGTCTATTAAATAAAAAATAAATAAAATAGAATTGAGAGGATTCGAACACGCGAACTTTGGAACATGAGACGGTCACGTTACCGACTCAGCCAAATTAATGATGAAGAGATTTTGAAAAAATTAGTATATGTATAATTATGTTTTCACTCAAACAAATATTTTATTGGAGGATTGCATAAAGTGTACAAAGCAATCATATTCTTTTCTTCTGTAAACCTATTTTGTACCATGGTAGGTTTATTTCAACAAAATCACTTTCTGAAAGCTGCAATCGAAGAGGGGGATGGCATCCATTTTGTTATTTTATGCTCTACTCAATAGGCAAGGCCTGTCTTGCACAGTGTGAGGATAGCGAGTAGAATCTGCTCGCTATTCGATTGTGTGACGTCAGTTTTCGCAGCGCAGAAGTTTCAAAATTAGGTGTTTGCGAGATTGTGTGCGAGATGAGAGAAATACGCTAGCGAGTTGCTACTCGCACGTTTCAAAATTAGAGGCCCTGTTGAGTTACGTCAGCTACAGCTAGAAGATATAACGATCTGTCCTGTTATAAAGTGGAAATAGACTAACAACCGCCAACCCAATGAGGATGCCGTGGCACTTGGTAGAACCACCACGAGTTTATGGGACGAACTAAAACTTAAACAAGTTGTTCTTTATTGACGTTTTGAAGAAGTTGAAAATACTCATAGACAACAGCTATTATTACATTATCCCACGAATGCTTGAAACAGAAATGTTTTTGTTGCATTCACAAGTGAAGGTGCAAGTGTTATGCTGGGGAAAAAAATCATGAGTTGCAGAAATATTGCTTGACAAATATCCAAAACTTATTATTTGGCACTGTATGAACCACATATTGGAGTTAGCTCTGAGTGATGCAATTAACGAACTAGGAGCTGTGGACCATTTCCAAATTTGTTTGGAAAAAGCTTACTCCATTTATATCAGATCACCAAAAAACAACAGAGAGAGCTGTCATAATATGCTAGTGACCTAGATCAAGAAATAAATAACACTGTGAAAAATTTAGGGACTCATTGGATAACAAGTTTATTTAGAGCCGTGTTAGCTGCTTGGTACGGATACGGCGCCTTAAACAAACACTTTGACTTAGCCAAGGTTGATAAGAGCAGAAATTCGACAAAGCGAGCCATGTACAATAGACTATCAAAACGATGTGCTTCCCCTGATATTTTAGCTAGGTTGTAAATGCTATCAGAATCCTTGCAAATTCAAGAAATTACAGTAGTCCACGCTGACAAACTGATAAGGAGAAGTATCCGGTTATTTGAGGCTATGAAATAAAAGCCCAGTACCAAAACCTTGGAAGCGAAAATTTCCATTAAAGAAGGAACATTTATCGGCGTTCCACTATTAGAAAATCATCAAATTCCAACCATAAATAATCAGCAGTTAATAACAAGTGTCATCAATAATTTTAAAAAAAGGATGTTTACTACAATTTCTAACCACGAACCCTGTGGGTCAAGTACGTCACTACATAAAGAAGCTTACGAATCATTTTTAGATGAACTAAAAGTTCTAGAACCCGGTCAGTAGCCTATTCATAAACCGTCAGGCTTTGGCAAACTGGGGATTGAGAAGCTGTGCAGAAGGTTTAAATTAAGTATATTAGAATTAAAAACAGCTACAGGGATTTTGTGGAACAGTATTCCTAAAAGAATATAAAAAATAATAACACCTTTGTTTAACCACACGAAACCGATCTCCTACAGTTCAGCCAATTGTGAAAGATGATTGAGTCTAATGAACCTCATTATTACACCTACCCGTACGAGACTGACAGTGTCACATGTGTCAAATTTGATGTTTGTTAAACTGCACGGCCCAAACTTTAGAGACTGGGACCCATAGCTATATGTAAAAACATGGCTCCGAAAACACCGGACAGCAGACGATACCCAAACGAGACGAGCAAAACCAACCACTTTGCAGATTGACAATCCATTTGATAAGTTTTTGTAATTCTATGAACATGTGGGCGTATCACAATTGGACTAATTCAATTAATAATACATTTTGTACGCGAATGTTTCAACTATCATCTTAAGTTGTTCAAATGTTCAGGAATTAAGTGTTTTTGTGAACATTAAAATTGTTTGATTTGATTCTTAGCCCTAACTTCACTTTTATTGATATGTTATTAACAAATTATGATATGATTAAAAAATAACCTAAATTATAAAAATCAGACCACACGAAAATGACGTTTCCTTTTGGATATCCGTAAGCAAAGGGCAACAAAATTAGTTACTAAAAATCTAATTCAAACAAAAACATTTGGCATCAAAACGATAAGTTTTGTTTCTTATCAATGTAAACATGAAATGAATATGAATTTTTCATAACATAGTGATGTAGCCAGCTTCATGTGGCTGTGGACCATATTCTTGTGGTCTGCTATAATACAATTATTATTATTATTATTATCATCGCGTCTTACTACCCATTCGGGTAATACGCACTTACGCTAATGTGTAATGGTAGGGTGATTGTGAGATGAAATGGAGGACCTACAGTTTATCGTGAAATCCGAACCACGGTGGAGGCCTAGCATTCCCCACATTCACAATTTTTGATTAATACACGACTTGTCAGAGGTGAAGGAAGGGTTTGGTAATTAGATAAATCTGTGCCGGGACCGAGGATTGAATTCCGGACCCCCAGCACAGAAGTCCGACACCTTACCCCTAGACCACCAAGTCACCGCCTGCTACAATACAAGATCAAACGTTCCGGTACTGGAAAATGTACGAGTGCACCCCTAAGAGAAAACGAGAAGCTTTGTGGTTCCGCATTTGGGTGGACGGCCCAAGACGACGGAGGACACAATACAGGATATGAGTGGTTGGTTATTCGCATCCCCACAAAAATATATTCGGAGGCTATGCCAAGAGAATGGACGATCATGTTCGACCTGTCAAAGAGCAGCCAAACAGACAAAGATAAAGCCATAACTCATCACAGCTGTACACTATTTACAGCCATCCGATATTGCAAAGTGACTGACATATTGTTAATTGCCTGCCCAATTTTTAGCAAAAACCCCACCATGATGAATCATGTTTCCATTTATCCGGCTAAGTAAACTTACAAAATACACGCCCTTCGTGAAGAACCATCACTTCCAGTGAAAACAGAGGGCTAGTGTGCGGTGCCCCATCACCGTATCATTGTGCTAGTCCTTAGAGAAGACGCAGTGAATACCGACAGATACTTGGGCATCTTACTGAGTTTGTGAACCCGCTGCATGATCAGGAACTTGCAGGTAGTTGGTTCTAACAGGACCGCGCAACATTGCACACCTTCAATTCACACCTTTTAACAGGACAGGACTATCTCCAAAGACCTGTATCTACTATCTACCCAGCTTTCCAGTCCTGACACACCCATATTTATTTCTCTAAGGACTTTTAAAAGGAATTGTTTATACCGACAAGCTTGGGTTGATTGAGGAACTGAAAGACAACATCAGATGTGAAATGGCTGCCATCGCACCTTGACTAACATGGAGCCTCGGGTGGGTAGGTGTTTTGACGTTGGCTTTGGGCACTTCTAACATCTTCTATGAGACATTCCCACCTGCCATGGGACAAGCTACATCTAGTATATTCTATGAGACATTTCTACTTGTTTATCATATTCTGAAAATTGAAAAATGACACCTGGAATATGATATCTAAGAGGGAATATCCCCACTAAAATGCATTAACAATAGTTTCGGCTATTTGTTTAATGAATTTCTACTTGTCATGGGGCAAGCTTCATCTAGTATCTTCTATGAGACATTCCCACCTGTCATGTGACAAGCTACATCTAGTATCTTCTATGTGACATTCCTACTGGTCATGGACAAAGGTTTGTTTTACATTATTCAAATGTAAATGTTCAATCATGAGTTTATTAAGAAAACGGGTGGTCAGTACCTAGCGAATCCCACTGTATCTTGGTGTTGAAAATTGATACATTTTATAAACGTCTGTCTTAGATTAAGGTGGTACGGTGTAAACGCGATCTATTATTATTATTATTATTATTATTATTATAACGAAAAGCCTTTTGCAAAAATTAATCAAATATTGTTTCATAAAACTCGTTTAATTTAATTTTTTTCACATTTTAATAAAAAGATTCTTGAATATTGGTAATGAGCATCGCGTGACTTTAATGCTATATTTTCTATTCATTAAAAATAGGAAATTAGATGTGTGTTTTTACTGAAGCAATATTTTATTTATTTTGACCAAAAACTTTTTTTTTTGTAATAAAATCGGCAAAATAAATAACATTAAATTCCCATTTCCATCCACCCCACCTCAAGCTAGTTTGTAGGTCATGTGATAGTAATGTAATATATGTATGTAGTTATTAAGGTCCTTACATATAATGTTGTCCGTGTGTTTTAACTCAATAAACCTCCGTTCTTCGCATGAAAGTGGCCATGGCCTTGTGAATCACTAATCACCGCACTCGCCAAGGTAGTGGCAACAAAAGATGGAGGACTGGAAACTGTTCAAACTTCCACTTTTGTTTGTCGCATTGTTTGCATCAAACCTAATGTTAATGTCGAGGTTAGGTCTGAAACTTTGGTTGGAGGGGGAGGTGTAAGGGGACTGTTTTTGTTGAACTTGATTAATAAACGCCGGTCCATTGTGTTAGCTACCAACGTTAAGCGAGACTTTGCTGTAGAAATAATGGAGGTTGAAATTAAAGTCAAAGTTTAGATTTAATAAAGGAAATAGACTTTAACGATTTCAACTTACTTTGAAAATTATCTTAAAACTTTCTTAAGCGTGGTTGGATAATCGTTTTGTAAAAGTATTACAAATAATTTTCTACCACCAAAGTTATACGATGCCTTAGCTCAGTCAGTAGCGTTTCTACCAACTAATAAAAATTGTCCTGGGTTCAATTCCTTACATGGTCAAAAAATTGGCATTAATAAATTGGGGGTTTCCCCACTCATAGTGAAGAAGTAATGGCGTGGGGACTGGTTGATGTGTGGTCTAGAATTAAGCTAGTTTGTAAGCCATACACTTTTATAATCATCCAATTAAGAAATGAAACTCTATACACAGCAAATAAATAAATATGTACTAATAATATGGTAAAATGAGTAGTATTTTCTTATACATATAACTATGATGTAGAATATATATATATTTTTAATTTTACTTTTTCACGGTCTGTAATTCAAACCCCGAACTTTGGGTATAAGGTTCTACTGCTCTACCAAGTGTGCTATCCGTGTGCTAATCCAAGATCCAGACATATTAGCAATACTCGACATATCCAAGGATATGTGTCTATGCAATAGCTCCCATTTCCATTTCAGCTTCGTAAAACAACTGTCTACACCTGTTTCTTCTTCTGTCACCTTCTTTATACTTTCACCTGTGCTCTTTCCACCCCTTCATTCTTCCTCCCCCTTTCCATCACTTTCATTGCTCCAACCCCCTCTTACCCTTTGCCAACGAATGCACGCCAATGCGAGATGGGGAATGGTGCTATACAATTATAAATGTATTTAACTTATTAAACCCGTCTATTGGTAGGATATTGTATAATTTATTGTATTTATTGAGTAGAAAATTGAATGCTTGTGTAGAGAAATAGGATCGATAGAAAAGATGAATTATATAGAGAAATAGATACATTATAATAGATAGACAAATATGAATGTTTTCTTAAAAACACCATGTCCCTCTGCTACCATTCACATTGTTATGTTATAAACCAACCATTTTTAAACAAACTATCACTACATTAAAATAAACAAAGTGTAATACTCATTAAAAATATCAGTAATATATCTTTTCTTTTCATTAAAATAGATAAACAAGTTTATTGTTTGTTTAAACACGTACTATTTTAATAATTAAGATTAAAATGGTAAGTTATGTTTCATTCTGTGGAGAACATCGCTGGAGATAATCTAATTAATATCAAAATATTAAAACATATGCTGTGGACAAGGGAGTTTCAATCAATTTGAATACAATTAGCATAACTCGGAGATCATTTATGGACAAACTGATGAATATTAGCTCAACTGTGAATTGAACTTCAAAATAGCATAATAGGCTGGTTCAAATATAACTATATAATCGATACATCATCTTTAAACAATATATTTAGGAAATGTTCTACAAATAGGACTGTTTAATAAATGTAAATAAAGAACACCAAAATTGACTCAATATATTTACGATTTGTAATGTTTTCTGGTAGGCGTGTGAGCCCTGTAATCTAGAATAATGTATCGAGAAACTTAGAGTAAACTTGAACCGTAAATGTATGGATGTCTTAACGACGTTGATCAGTGATTTAGAAGCTTTTTTTCAGAGCGGGTTGCATCCCAACTTAATGATTCCAAGAAAATTAAGCACTATCACACCTAGGACACCAATATATAAAATCGAAAGATAGGATTAAAATGAGTAGCTCACACTATTAGGCCTCTTGTCCATTTGCTGAATAACACTTCCCCTCTTCCTCTCACAAGTATACACACTCACTCTATCAATCGCTTCTGGAGAATATTGACCTGCATTTCAAAACTAACATTTTCTCGTTTCTTAAGCAATGTAGATATATGCCTCCACGAACCTTTTTAATCTAAATATCTTCAAGAAAATTCATTCAAGCCATTTTAGTGAATAAACCAAATAGCTTTAGTTTTAAAACGATTTAAGGTTAAAATCTTTTAAAAATCTTCTTTGGACATTTATTTTGGCAAAGAAAGATTATTTTTAGAGTTATTAATTTATGAATGTATGTATTTGGTTTCAATGTTGTGTCTCTAAAGCTCGCTGAATAAGAGGTAAATAAATTGACATTGAAAATCCTATCTTGACTTGTCATGACGTCATAAATAGGCAGCGTACTGAAGAAACAAGAAACCTCCGTGTTGTTTATTTCGTTCAACATCGGTCTAAGATTATAAGGAATCGTTTTAAGAAACAGTTTCCCCCTAATATCCTGTATAGATGAAGAGAAAACCATGGTGACAAATGACCAAGAGTAAACCTAACCTCCACCCCACGGAGAATCCAGTGTATCGTGAGCATGACCTTTTAAACAGCATAGTCTGCCATATTTAGGGGGTCAACCAACTATTATAACCCCCTAGAGCAATAATCATAATAGAACCAGGTAAATAAAGGTGTTTAATATTAGAGGTATTTAATATGTTAATGTGATACTTATTTTAATAGTAAAGCCATACAAAAAAGGTGTAACTAAGTTGTATTAGACTATAATTTAAGGTAAAGCTTGAGTCATACAGACGATAGTAATTTGGAGACTGCATGATGGAATTGCTTTCTACCCATTTCCTTGGCCAGAGTTGATATTTTGAGTCGTTAAGTCAACAACGAGCAAACAGTGGAAATAACCAGTCACATGTTCCTCCACAAAATGATGGATGCATCATTGCCACAGATAAACAGGGGAGGTATATAAACCCTGATATCTGAGAGTCGGGACTCTTCTGTAATAACTGTCATTCTGAATGTATGTAGAAGTACTGGCTGGATTACTCTTCATGAACCAAGAACTTGTAGTATATTTTATTATTATTTAGTAAGAGTTTAAGAACATAACTCTTCATCAACAATGTCTGATCATTTTTCGAGTTCAGAGGTCTCTATCAAGGATTTAGAAATGAGACGAAACTAATAGTTCCTTACCTCGAGTTCGCGAACCTGAGGGATACGACCGGCCACCGACTTTATGTAAACTTTAGTTTTAGTTGTGCTATAAAGTTAGTTGCCCGGTCGTCTTATTTAAAAATTTACTTTTTCCAATAAAATTGATACGAATATATTCCTAGTTGGTCTCACTCGTTTATTTTAAAACTCTTTTATTTCTAATTTAGAAGGGTTAGGGAGGGGGACCAGTGGAGGGGAATGAGTACATATTTTCCCCCTCAAACAGAAAGGAGATAAGACATTAGAGAAGACGTCTACTCGATAAAGCAGCTGAAATCGTTCTCGATTGTTGATCGAGAGCTCGTAGCTGAAATGGTAACCCCTCTGCTCCCTTTTACCCTCAAACACCCTCATTCATCACTGATTTGCATCACTCCGCGTTAACGCTTCAAGGAATTTCAACTTTGTTTTTTGAGTCTTTTATGTTTTTAGGACTGTAAACTCCAAATTCCCCTACTCCTGAACCCCCGTCCCCACCTACGTTATGTCCGTTCTATCGGTTTTCACCTATTACAGCACCCTCACCCGTCCGACGTGACAAATAGAATGGACAATTATTATATTCTTATCGTCTACTGCCTTCTGAAGTCTTCCTTACTTCCAGCCCTGATTCAAGGATAGCTCTGAGTGATAAAAATGTTAGGAGTACTAAAAAAATAGGTTGCGATTTATTTACTATTGTTATTTCGGAAAACTAACTGAAGAAATTCAAACTAAATAATATATATATATATATATATATATATATGTGTGTGTGTGTGTGTGTGTGTGTGTGTGTGTGTGTGTGTGTGTGTGTGTGTGTGTGTGTGTATAGTTTGAATTTCTTCAGTCCCCTTTCCAAAATAACAAATTAAATATATATATATATTTATAATTTGTTATTATAATATAATTGTTGTTATAAATAAATATATTTATAACTGCTTATTATAATATAATTGTTGTTATAAATAAATATATTTATAACTTGTTATTATAATATAATTGTTGTTATAAATGTATATATATATTTATAATTTGTTATGACCCCAATTGTTTTTTATTTGTATTTTAAGTGTACGGAAACTTTGACCGAGAGAGATACAATATCTAGTCCGGTCACGCCGTGTATATACGAGGGTCATCCAGAAAGTAAGGTTACAAGGGCTCCTGAGGCCGGAGTAAATTTTAGTTTCAAATTTGACGCACCTGACGTGTAGGGGGGGATCTTAACCGTCAGTTTGTTTGGTCCCGCGTGTTTGTCGGCCATTTTTTTCAGTCACAATAAATTATTCCGATGGATAGTTCGTCGCGCGCTCCCATCACCTCCCGTCCAAGTATACCGATAGCTTTATGCAGTCTATTTCTATGCAGGTCTAGGGATACAGGTAGCACATATTATAATTGAAAAAGAACATAGTTTAAACAACATATAGATTTATTAATAGAAAAAACAATAGTTAATAAAGCAACGGTTTACAATAATATAGTTGGAAATGCTTATGGATTTTGATCCAAACAGGTAGGCTTGAGAATTGAGACTGTGGCCACAAGGGCTGCGTAGTCGCCAGGCCACAGGTAGAAGTATTTTTAAAAGGGAGAACAATTAAGTAATTACTAATAGAAAAATATAGGACAAGATATAAATGTAACTTATCAATCAGTTTTGCTTGATAGGACCTTCAAAATATTATCCATTAAACACTTGGGATAACCAGATGTTGATAACAGCAGTCGATGGCTAAGAAACAGGTGTCAACAAAAAGTACTACGGCTAGTCACATTCCCCTTTGGTAGTGCCAGGGAATTCAATAGTACATAAAATTCTAATAGAAAGTTCATTAAGAACAACACAAACAATAGGAATCGATTGAAAGGCAAAAGTGAAAGAGTATTATTTGTGCGGACCCCACTATGACTAGTGCAGTTTCCTGGGTTGCGCACCGAAACTAATACTGCACGTGAAGCGTGATTACTTGACAACCCAAAACACTGATTTCTATAGTAGTAAGTAAGGTAAACAAACAGACAACCTGGGGGGTAGCTATCCATAAATTGAACTGATGCTCTCGACGTACAAGGCGTCATGACAAATTTTGATTCAAAAATATATAAAAGGAAATAGTGGAGTTTACAAGTCCCTAACTAAGACATTATAACTTTCTACGCCAGAGGCTCATAATGTAAAGACACAAAGTTATATATATATATATCAACATAGTCTACAGGACTGAATTACAATATTTGAAAAACAAGCAATTAGAGAGACTCGTCCCGCTTTCTGAAGGACACAATATTTAATCAATAAATTAAAGCTTTGAGTTAGCAAGTCAACAAGACTTGAAGTTGATCAACTGTCAACTAGACATACTATCAATTCGAAAGAAAATCGTCTCCGACATTATACAAAAAACTAAAAGGGTGCAAACAGATATAGCTCATCTTTATAAGCAAAATAAATTAGATTCTAAGTCATAAGGACTCGTCGATTACTTTACAATACTTAATACATCGAAGTCTGTGGTTCCATCCATAGCTGCGGTGAATCCCACGGCCTAGACTTCATAGTTGGTGTTGAAATGCGTCATCCTGCCTAAGGTGGCTGTGTATCCGACGCCTTAATATTCATGGTTGACGTGACGATGCTGGAGTCCTTCCTTCAATGCAGGGATACAGTAAACTGGCTCTATTGTGTGCTTGGGACACGGGTCCTTATATAGTTCCCAACCTGATACGAAATAAAGAAAGCGGAAAGGATGATAAACACAAGAGCGTAGAAACTAGTGATGCAGAAAAAGGTGGGGGAAAGAGAATTTAACAAGAAAAAACCACTTGCGAGGAAAAGGAAGAGACAAGCTTTCTTGGTTTACCACCAGGGTCGTTGACGAACAGCCGGTCTTTGCGTCGATGCTCATACGCATTTCTTCTCTTCAACAGATCTAGTTATGATAGCACGTGTTGCGGCCATCATTGAATAGTTTTATTGAGCTTCACATGTGGGAGAATCGAATCAACAGACATCATGAGGATGTGAGTACTCACCAAGGCATATCATATGGAAATATATCTGTTTTAATTATTTTATTCAGGATCCATTATTTTAATAAGAATTAGTGATATAGATGTAGTTTACTATGTTTTCTTGTTAACAGCATGGCAAGCGTATATAAATATATTTGACATTATCCAATGCGAAAAGCAATGCGTTAAATTATTTTATTCACAACTATGATAATATTTATCCTCTTCTTTGATATCTACTCCCGTATTTAACAAAATCAAGTATTTTTTGACAAACCACTTGTTTGAATATTTGAAGTTAGGGGGAAACGTAAGTTTATTAGACTGCATCTTCAGCGTAGACTCAATTAAATATGTGAATATAGCTTATTTCTTGCATAAATTATTAAACTATTGAATTTTTTAATTGTAGATGTCCAATCTATCTGATTGACATTCTACACAAGCGAGATCCGCACGGTCATCAGTTTTTTGAATTTGCAAAACAATACCACCGCAAATATCCATCGGAAGCTCGTGGAAGTTTATGGTAGTGATGTGATGAGTCGACAACATGTCATGAAGTGGCTTAGGTTGCTCAGAGAAGGCCGTACTGATACTCACGATGAGGCAAGGATTGGGAGACCATCGGTGATTTCTGACGAAATTATGTGAAAAATTGAAGAACAAGTGCGAAATGACCGCCGTGTGACGCTTGACGACCTTCATAAAAAATTTCCTGACATTTATCGAAGTCTCCTTAGTGATATTGTGTCGGAAAAACTTGGTTACAAGAAGTTGTGTGCGAGATGGGTGCCCAGAATTCTCACACCAGAGCACCGTCAAATTTGCGTGACCGCCGCGCGTGAATTTTTTGGTCGTTTTGTACAGGAAGGAGAAGCTTTTCTGGACTCTATCGTGACGGGGGATGAGACATGGGTGTGTCACTACACCACAGAGTCCTAAAAACAATCACTTCAGTGGCGTCATTCATCTTCCCCAGCCACCAAAATGTTCAAGACAACCCATTCAGCCGGAAAGGTCATGGCATCTGTTTTTTGGGGCCGTAAGGGGATCCTTTTTGTGGATTTTATGCCTAAAGGGACTACCATTAATGCAAAGGCTTACTGAAATACCCTAAAAGAACTCAGAAGAGCCATTAAGAACTGCAGAAGGGGAATGCTGACCCAGGGAGTCAGCCTCCTGCATGACAACGCCAGGCCTCACACCGCGCGAGTTTCACAGGAGCTGCTGACATCGTTTGGATGGAGTATTGTCACCCACCCACCCACCCTATTCACCTGACTTGGCACCTTCGCACTATCACCTTTTCACTAAACTAAAGGAGTGTTTGGGTGGAAAACGTTTTCCCAACAATTAGGAGGTTGAGGAAGCTGTGAAGAAGTGGCTGAAAGAGTTGGCGGTGGAGGTCTATGACACTGGCATACAAAAGCTGGTGCCCCGACTACAGAAATGTCTGGATCTTTACGGCAATTACGTTGAAAGATATTATAATATATTTGTGAAGTATCCTGTGAATTTCAATTAAATACAAGAATTTTTAGATCCTAAATAATTTTTGTAACCTTACTTTCTGGATGACCCTCGTAGATACTTAACCACTCTGTGAGAACACAAGGTCGCCCAGGGTACATCCATGGAGGCTGTCTACTTGTCATACCTGCCATCAGATTATATGATTATGGTGATTATGGAGGTATGAAGCTAGGGGTGATCTTAAACCTTAGTTAAGCCTAACTAACTGGTCCATGGTGGCCATTTGAACAGTCCCTCATTTCAGGAAAATTACCTCTGCCACCACCAGCAATCAAACCCAAGGAATCTAGATCAGTAGCCAGGGGAGCTGACCACTTTACCAAGCACTAAATTGCAACACGTTTTATCAGATTTTGAAATGAGAGGAAAAACAATCGTGATATAACAGTAAGAACTGGGAGTGTCACGGAGAGTAAGTGTCAACAACATACAAAATAAAAAGACCACTCGGGCGTGTTAGATCAGAAGAGAAGATTTAACATTTAAGGATTTATAAATTTCAAATATTATAATAACGTCCATTAATTTGAAGTAAGTTTAGGATGGGACCTTTTGATTTAGAATAATATTAAAAGGAAAATCTAGATCATTAAAAAATACTGGCTTTTAGCTCTAATTATTGAATTAAATAATAAATTTAATATCTTTAATTTGATAAACTTATAATAAATGTATTTAACTTTACAAATTTGAATACATAAATTATTTCTTATCACAAATAGTTGAGGAGATATCAAAATTTTAGATTTCTGCTTGTGTATATTAACATCAAAGTTATTTTCATGGAAAAATGTAAATAGCCACTTAGTTTTTAATGTTAAACATTGTCTAGATACAAAATTTAATAAAAAATTTTAGAGTGGATTTTGAGAAAGTTTATTTGTCCACTTTTGTCATTCATTAACTACCCGTAGATTTAGGGTTGGATATCTAACTTTAAAAACCCCTCAGAGGACCTTATGAAAACCCTAGATACCAGGTCTTAGTCCGATCGGTAAAATGGTTTCGGCTCTGGTCTGAGATACAGAGATATGGCAACGCGAAAACAACTTTTTCAGTTTCAGGGGTCATGAAACGTCGACCTTTATCAAAATATTGAGTTCAATTTTTTTCAACGATCCCAATACTTCTCTTTTCGAGAGCTCGAGAAGATTTAAATATGAATACAGCCTATACACGTGTCCCATTTTGTTTTGTTTCCCAGATATACCGGAGTTTTTACTTTAGTAATGTGGTGCTGCTATAGGAGCTGTTCAAAATGGACATCTTTGGCCTAAATTCAAGCCTGCATTCATCATGTAAAGAAATTACACTTTTTTAAATGTATCAGGTGTTTGTCGGATTTGTTGTTTGACTTCTTTTATACGTTGACGAAGAATTTTAATGCTGGCAACGGGAGTTGTATAAACAAAATCTTTTTTTAGCACCGCGTCTTACTATTCGTAAGGTTGAATTTAAAGTAACTATACTAGCATTTTTATGGAGAGAAATAAAGCTTGGGAAACCATTTAGGAAAAAACCACCATAAAAACACTTGACCTGGATCTAACCACGATCTCCCCGTCATCAGCAGCCTAGTTTAATGCAAGAGAGATGTCTTAGACCATGTGGCCACCTAAATGGACTAAAATCTGTTTTTAGTGGCCCCACAAACAATAGTCTAATGGATTGAAGCCTGAGGAATGCTCAAGCCAAACAATAGGTCCTGCATCACTTAGCCATTTATAAGGAAATCGTTCAGGAAATGTTTGTCTTCTAGGCTAAAATGTGGCTGTACCGTCGTGTAAAGTCTCATGCAACACACAGCATCAAATGAGACATCTTCAAATAGTTTATTAATTGGTTTTACTAATAAATATACCTAAGATTGACCTGTTAATCTCCCAATAAAAAAAGTAGTTCCTATTTATTAAGTTGTAACTGAGCATTCCTGCCCTACCCATACATTGACGCTGAATTATTGTTGGTGTTATGATGATGGCTGTTATGGAAATTGAATTCTCCATCTTTGGTGAATAGAGCGTTGTCGGTAAATAAAACAGCATGGAGAATAAATGTATCGGCGATACACATCTGCAGGAACCAAGTCACAAAAATTGACTCTTTAGGTAAATTCATCGTCCTTAAGTCACTGTACCCGTTGAACGTAATACGGACAAGGCAGTTGCTACCGTAAAACTCTCCCCACAGACGCGGGTCCTACGTTCTCTAAAGACACTTTTCTTCAGGTACTGGTCACAGCATTTTCTTCAGGTACTGGTCACAGCATTTTCTTCAACACTCTGCAAAATCCGCTTTTCTAGATTTGTAGGTTGAACTCTTAACTGGTTTGCCAACATCTGAAACTCGTTGTTTTAAGCGCCTGTATCTCTTAGGCACTCGCTGGAATGGTTTCTTGTCTGAAATATATTTTTAGTTTAACGGTCCGCGTAAAGTCGTATTGCTTCTGATGCATTACTTTTGTCGAGTTTATAAATCACGTGCATGTCTGTCATTTACTGGTTAGTAATATTCACTATCACGTCTAACACACAGCACATGATCAACAACTGCTCTTGTCCGGAAAGTAAATAGGGATAATCGATAGGACATACCTAATCCAAGTCGATATATATCGAGTATACTATACAAACAGTTTAGTGGAATAATTTGGCTCTAGCTCGGAAAAAAGGTCAAATGGGACACATGCTTGCATTAACTTTTTTCGTTGTTTTTGTATATTATTTCCACCGCTTAATTGGTGCCTACATATTGCGGTACAACCTGTACCTAACAAGTCAAGTTGTAATTTAATCCTAACATTCATTACGGTTTTATGCTTTGTTTCGTGTATTACGGTTCTACATACCTATCCGACTAACGTGAATACAAGTGAAAGAGTAACTTTATGGTATGTTTTGCTAGATAAAGGCAGATTTTTTGCAGTTTTTTTAATAATGAAAGAGACTCGTCCAAATAAATAAAATATTTTACTAGTGGAGAGTTTAATATTCCACACATGGTAGGTAGGGCCTTGTAGTCTTAACAGTTCTTGAATATATGTCAAGAACCATTGGATCGGGCTGTTCTGGAATATTTTCTTATTTTTTTGAAAAAGATAAAAATTACTTAATTGTTTGGGATAAGTTAAAGGATTTAAATTTTTTTAAAGGTGACCTGGTGGTCTAGGGGTAAGGTGTCAGACTTCTGTGCTGGCGGCCGGAGTTCAATCCTCGGTCCCGGCACCGATTTATCTGATTACCAAACCCTTCCTTCACCTCTGACAAGACATCTTGTGAATGTGGGGAATGCCAGGCCTACACCGTGGTTCGGATCCCACGTTAAATTGTAGGTACTCCATTTCATCTCACAATCACCCTAACATTACACATTAGCGTAAGTGCGTATAACCCGTACGGGTAGTAATACGCGGTGCTAATAATAATAATAATAATAATAATAATACATTTTAAAAAAATTACATAATCGTTCGACACACCAGTGTAGTTTTAGTAAAACTGTTGGTCTTGATATTATATTTTTATCTCGAATACTAAGAAGCTATAGGTCTATTTAAAAATAATCTCATAAACAATATTATTTTTAACTGATAGGCGCTACCAACTTCCAAAACTCACCTCAAATTAGTTAGAAAACAAATCAAATGTGGATGTGAAACTCAAATCCTGAGTCACGACCATTAATAACTGTTTCATTTATCATGTATTCATGTAGGAATAAAGACAAATATAATACTATGTCATTTAATAAACTAATAGTAGCTAAATTTAGTGCGATTTTAAATTAAACTACTCGGTCGGACCTCAGTGTATGATATTTTAAAGATAATATATTTTTTATAGTAAAAGAAAAAATATATATTTAGAATGAATATATAATCCCAACATAATTGAAAAATATATTATTTGTTAAATTGGGGCTTCCTATATCACGGTGATTTATTACCTGTTTGGGGGGTGAGGGTACTGGGCGTTGTGTCTGTTCAGAAATTAACTTAGTTGGTAAGTTGTCTGACAATATTGTTAGTCAGTTCTGAAAGTGAACGTTAAATACCCAAAATAATAAAATTCTACAATGTCATAATTTTACCCTTTTATCCAATACACACTCTGGAAATTTTTGAAGTAAACTAAATAATTATATCGACTACAGGACTGTTTTGCCCATAGTTTGAAAACAATGGATTTAGTTTTCGTGAGCCATATAATAATTGTTGCCGCTGAACAAATTATTGAACCTTGATCACCAATATCTTCCTCTACAGCCTCATCGAAATCACAAATATCCTCCTCTACACCCTTATCCCAATCACAAATATCCTCCTATACAACCTTATACCAATCACAAATATCCTCCTATACAACCTTATCCCAATCACAAATATCCTCCTATACAACCTTATCCCAATCACAAATATCCTCCCGTACACCCTCATCCCAATCACAAATATCCTCCCCTACACCCTTATTCCAATCACAAATATCCTCCTATACAACCTTATACCAATCACAAATATCCTCCCGTACACCCTCATCCCAATCACAAATATCCTCCCGTACACCCTCATCCCAATAACAAATATCCTCCCCTACACCCTTATACCAATCACAAATATCCTCCCCTACACTCTTATTCCAATCACAAATATCCTCCCCTACACCCTTATCCCAATCACAAATATCCTCCCCTACAC
>CABEEJ010007132.1:0-13264 GCA_901482245.1 Timema douglasi | reverse complement strand
CATCAATGGTTGGATCTACAGCTTATAGAACAGGGGTTACCAAACTTGACTCCAATAACTCCCCTCCATCTCCTACAACTATCCCTCCGAGCCTTCCCTCACCAGTCATCAATGGTTGGATCTACAGCTTATAGAACAGGGGTTACCAAACTTGACTCCAATAACTCCCCTCCATCTCCTACAACTATCCCTCCGAGCCTTCCCTCACCAGTCATCAATGGTTGGATCTACAGCTTATAGAACAGGGGTTACCAAACTTGACTCCAATAACTCCCCTCCATCTCCTACAACTATCCCTCCGAGCCTTCCCCCACCAGCCATCAATGGTTGGATCTACAGCTTATAGAACAGGGGTTACCAAACTTGACTCCAATAACTCCCCTCCATCTCCTACAACTATCCCTCCGAGCCTTCCCTCACCAGTCATCAATGGTTGGATCTACAGCTTATAGAACAGGGGTTACCAAACTTGACTCCAATAACTCCCCTCCATCTCCTACAACTATCCCTCCGAGCCTTCCCTCACCAGCCATCAATGGTTGGATCTACAGCTTATAGAACAGGGGCTGCCAAACTTGGCACCAATAACTCCCCTCCATCTCCTACAACTATCCCTCCGAGCCTTCCCCCACCAGCCATCAATGGTTGGAACTACAGCTTATAGAACAGGGGTTACCAAACTTGGTCTAAAGCCCCTTGAATCAAGGGCACTCCACGTAACCTTCCAGATAAAATAATTTGATTACTAATTATGCATTAACCTCATTGCTGAGAACGTTTGCTAAACGTAGAACTTGTCTCATCTGGCTTTCATATAGTGGGATGGTCAGGGTTCGAGTCTTGGCCCGTTGTACTAAGGGAGTATTTTACTAAATATTTTCTCATCATCCCTCCAGGAATATGCGGATACATTTCTAATGAATGTTTACCTCCCTCAAATAGTCCAACCAGTGTAGTTAATGTTGTTAGAAGATGGGTACAAATATATTTTAGAAACTATCCTAATGCATACTTTAACACTTATTTACTTTTATCAGCTGGCACGGTGGCTCCATTGTCTAAGGCGTCACTCTCATGCTAGAATAGACTACCGATTACATGGAGACAGGCGTTCAAATCCCGGTTTGGTGTACTGAGAGTGTGTTCTTAGAAAGTGGTTTTACACTCTCCTTCCACGCAAATGTGGGTACATTCGCTTTATATTTAACCTTCATCTTCCTTAATTCCCTAGCGTAATTAGTACATGAGCGTATAAACCGGACGGATGATAAGCCGTGGTGTTAACAAATGTAGCCCTACTTGTATCAATAGACATGCGCCCTAAACGTCAAGATCGTGTAGTCTGACAATTCAGGATTCAGGATAGGAATTCTTGTTTATTGTTTTACCCCCTAAAGGGTTTGCTATTTTACCTCAATGCTAACATGGTTACATTTCTGATATATTTTACCTCTCTCAGTTCTACCCAACCAGTGTAACCAAATGTGGGTAGAGTGAACGAGTACTTGTTGTTTTCGAGTACTCGTCTTGAGAAGCCATCTCACTAGAAATTTGATACAAGAATACGCTCGAACCATAAAACGTATCGAAGGGCGGGTTTTCTTAATTTACAACTCTGCAACAGCAAAACTCGGATTAGTTTAACGGTATTTTAATATTAAAATAAATATATTTTAAATGTATGGTTTTTTTTTTAAATATGTTAAACCTGTTTCATTAGTCTCGATTCCATGATTTTCTAAATTAGAATACAAGAAACTGTACCACAATACGACGTTTGTTTCGAGCTGTATTACCTACTTAAGCTAGAGTATGATTTTGGTAGGAAGAACAGTAGAAGATAGTTACTAAAACAATGTTAATATCTTCATACATCAAGTCATGTCATCTGCAGATATTACTTTTGGTAGATATAATCAATATCTATCAAACAACACAAATAATATAAGAAAATACTATCAATGTTGGCAACAAAGAAATATGGTTGATTTTCTCTACAGTTCTTCCAACCAAAATCAGCGTATATATTTTATTCATGGGGCGAAACACTTCATTAACGCTTACGTTAACCTTTAATTATTTTTTTTTTAGTTTATGGCTTTACTGACTGAGAGAGACATGGCATACAGTTCTGTCCCCTGTATGTAGACTATTAGCCGTTCTTGTGGCATAAAAGGTAGCCCAAAGTACACAATAGGAGGTTGTCTAGTGAAGATAGAGATGAGGGCTAGTAGAAGTCTTAAACCTAACTTAAGCCTAATTTACCAACCCCTGGTACCCTTTGGGATTATTCAACTTGAGAATTAAATACCCAAGGTATCAACCGGGAATCGAATCCGGGACGCTTTGGTTCATAGCCAGGTGCACTGACCACCACAGCACGGGGTTTGATGGATTATCTTCTTATTTACTAATCATGTTATTAGTTTAAGGGATTATAAAAGTTATATTTAGAGGAAGTGTATCCACATTTGCTTGGATGAAGAGTGGAAAACTATTTTGTAAAAACCACCCCAAGTGAAAGCGGCCAAGACACTAACCTTGATCTCCCCGCTATCGGCAGTCTAGTCTACTGCGAGACTAGTGTACTATACCATGCGGCCACCGAAGTGGGTTAATCGATGTTATTACTTTATTGTAACTTATTTGATAATGTTAATTGTGTGTATTAGTTTCCTTAAAATAAATTAAACTGTAATCTAGGCTTTAAAATTTGGGATATATCTAAAATTTCCCAAAATATAAAATTTTCAGAAAAAATAATTAGAAGAATTGTACGAGTATATTTTCCAAGAAATATTTTTTTTCAATTTCACATCTCTACGTGGCGCTAATCAGTAAGTACACTAACCTCTAGATGAACCATAAGAATGAATACTAATGCATACATCCTTTTGTGATTTTAATAAAGATATGCTTGCGTGAGAACCGTAAGTAAGTGGGGGTCCAATAGGCCATGCGAAACAGTCTCCCCCTTTCTGTACATCCCTATCATATAAAATGTGCACATTCAAAATTGCAACCGTCGCTTTTTTATTTTTAAAAAAATTGTGGATATCACACTGACATCAATAAGGTTTGATCGAGAGGCAGAAGGCATTATTCAAATAGTATCGAGAAAATATGATCAAATATTTGGTCCGTACGCCGACTTTTAAGACTTGTTGACCAACATAATTTTAAGGCCATTTTTGTAAATATTTTCGCATTAAAAATGTATTAAAATGTCTATTTGAACTCTAGTTAAGGAGCCACACTTTAAATTATATATAAACAAAAATATTAGAGTGTGACATCTACCACTGAAATCTCGGAATGATAAAAATGTAATAACCCAGTAGATACCCACAACGGTGGACACGCAGACTAAATGTCAGGGTAGGGTTACACACTCTCCCTACACACAATTGTGCGTACATTCCTTTCATTTTTACCTTCTTAAATCCTAGCCAATTATTGTCGATAAAAACGTACAGTCCGGATGCCGAGAAAGACGTGAAGTTGTATATGTTACTGTAAGAGTCTAAAGACTGGACAATCTTAGAATTTACTTGTATACCCTAGCATTTACCAATAAGTCCAAACTATCTTATAAAATGTTTGCATTTTGAGTTTAAGCCAACTCTAGAGTCAAGTGGAAGAGGGTATTCCCAGTTATAGCTTTTACCAGCACTCAAAAGTGTAACCATAACATAACCTAAACTAGCCTAACCTAACCAAGCCTAATCTAACCTGACCTAAAAGGTTAGGTTAGGCTAGGTTAGGTTATGTTATGTTATTGGTTTATTTTTGAGTTCTGGTCAAAGTTAACTCTGGGGATCCCCTTTCCCACCTGGCTCTAGAGATGGTTACAACTCAAAATGTAAACATTTTCTAAGATATTTCGGACTTTTATCATCAGATATTGGTAAATGTTAGGATATACAGGTAAATTATAAGATTTACCGGTTTTTGGACTTTTACAGTAACATATATACGTGGAAACTCCAAGATAAAAGTTAAACTAAAACTGAACCTCATTATTTGTATGTAAGTTCGGGGTTCGAATCCCGGTCGGATGTCCTGAAGATGGTTTTAATAAATAGTTTTAAACATCCCTCCATGCAAATGCAGGTACACTTCATCTGAATTCAACGTTCCAAATCCTTAATACACTATTGTAATTAGTAAATACATACGTGTACAACCAGAACGGGTCGTAAGACCTGTTTATAAAATTAAAGCTATTCAATTAGTTATATACGAAAGGCAAGGTTTGGAGGATAAAAGATTATAACTACGGAAATTAGCCGTAACTAAATCGTATTCAAATAGATTTAAATATGACACCTGGACGCGGGAATCGAACCTGGGTTTTATTCCCAGTGCATTTAGACGTGCCCACCCATGTCTTAAAGAGCCACTTTTGCGGTATTTAGCGCACACTTTCTAAAACCTAATTTTACTAACACACGATTTACAAACTAACTTATTTACGACCTTTCTCGAAATACTAAAACACTGCATAGCCAAATTATTCAACATGGTGGAACGATTAAATCAAGCACAACTATTAAATTGTCATCGCTAGTAAATTATTATTAAATCAGGAATCCTTAGACAGATAGTTGTACTTGTACTTCGTAAACACTCAAACTTTGAGGCTTTAGGGGAGACAACTATTAAAGCTCTGGAACGAGTTGAAGGCGTTCAGAGCTCCTGTACTTTAAAGGGTTAGTGGTTTTTAAATATAGCTCAAGCCAAAATTGAAGTAAAAGCTACCAATATGTCCCTGAATTACTAAAAAAAAGTAATAGCTTATAAACATACATAAAAGGTACGGTTAACCCTGTTTCAAAGGCATTAAATGCTTCAGATCGTAAATCAATATAAATGTCACTCACTTCAGTGGCCTCGTGGTCTAAAGCAATGCTCTCAGTTGGGTGTATTTAGAGTGGTTTTCCACTCTCCCCCAGCGCATATTTGGGTACATTTATTCTCAATTAAACCTTCCTAATCATTAATATATTAGTCTAATAATTGGAACATAGGTGTACAACCCGAAAGTGTAGGAATAATATATATACCCATATATATATTTGGTGTGGGACGTATGTAAATCTAACCTTACACAAACAAATAAAATCATTTCTAACAGGATACCATAACATTCTAAGCTAATTGGGGATTGTTTTAGCGTTTTTAAATGCTCAGAACTTCCATTTGCATATAAAAAACCGCATTTTGTGGTTATCGATACATGACTTTTGAAGTAATCAAGTAGGTGTTAATATCAGTTTATTGAAGTAATTATCGACACATGTATATATAGGTAGTCAAATGGATGTCGATAAGTATATGTGGTTGTAGTCAAATGTCAGCAATAAACTAAAGAAGGGCAGAAATTAAAAATTGGCTGACAGATTACATATATTTTTGTGCAACTACCCTTTGCTATTTTTTACTTTCTCTCGACACCTCTGAGGGAAAATATTGTGATCGTCTAAAAAATAATCTTAACTCGAGTAATAAATGTCGAAGTTTTATAACGGCCTGAAACCAAAAAATTGTTTTTGCAATGCCATCTGTTCGTACCTCCAAGCTAGAACCGAGACTTATTTTTACCGATTGGGCCAAGTCTTGGTATCTGGGGGTTTCTTAATGTCCACCCGGGGATTTCTTGGAACTAGATATCCAATCCCAAATTTAAGGGTAGTTTACTGAAGGGCAGAAAAAGAAAAAATATATTTTATCAAAATTCACTTTAACGATTTTGATTAGATTTTATGTTTAGACATTATTTATCACTATAAACAACATGGCAATTCTCATTTTTTTAATGAAAATGAATTTTAGGGTACTTTACATTAAGGAAATTTTCCAATTTTGATCATTTATCTATCACTATTTGAGATAAGAAATAGCTTATCATTGTAAAGTTGATTTACAATTAAAGATAACAATCTTTTATATGAAATATATTTTTATAAAATCAATAGTTTCTGAACAAATATATATATACATATATATAAATATATATATAATTTTTGATTCAATCCTTTGAAAATGATTTTTACTTTTATGCTCTTTGGTGGACAAAGATGTTTCTATTTTCTATTTTTTTCTATCACGATGTTCCTAGTTCTTAAAGCCATAGATTAATTAAAAGTGTATATTATTTAATTTATGATCTTTGGGGAAATGATTCTACAATAATGTGTGGACCTATTATTTTGTTTAACAAATCCCGTGAGTTTAATAAATTTATATTTTAAGATAAAAAAAGCGAGAGAAATTCTGTGTGGTGATCCGTAACATTTATTTTGTTTGTTAGCATAATAAATATAATATTTTCTAAATATCCACATCGTTTTTTGAGAATATAAAATATTTATCGTGAAGATAAACTCTAATTAAAATTACTTTTAGGATATTCCAATAATAGATAATGTTATTTTCACGTTATTTCTGGGCTAACTAAGTTGTTGTTTTGTGCTACTGAACCGCAATACTTGCAAGTAGAAGACCGAGAGGCTGTTGAATACCAACATAGAATGAAACAAAACAAATTAAAACTAAGAAAACCCCATAGGTAAACAAAAATAGTTTTTATCTGGAAAAGATTTTTAAAATATAAAATAATTTTCATTTCACATTGAACTTCCAAACATATTCGGAATGTATCTATTTTAGAGGAGACGCACGACATTTTAGATATAATTTAAAGTAAAGTTTGTTTTTGTTTTTAATCGATATTTAGTTAATTTTTCAACTTGATACATACACTTGGTCTAGACGTGAAGATGTCACTAGAGACAATGCTAATAAAAGTAATTTTATTGTAACCTCGCAGCCATATGCAACTTCCAAAATTGGGTGGTAATTAGTTTATGAAAGTTTGACGAGAACTTTTATCTCAAAGTTGGCGTGAATTTATTGCTGTGTATTTTCAACTTATTTAGGTCACCGACACTTTATAATCATCTATGTTTATTTCTAACAATTCGTTACCACGATGTCTTTCACCGACATGGATGGCGCTCGTTCTTGTGGTATGATTAAGTTTTTGTTTGTTAAGTCTTAGTGCTGACTACTAATCTAGATGTACCGAGTTAGTTTCCTGGAAGTACCAATGATATAGTTCCGGAAGGAGAATTGTTCATATGGCTACCATGGTTTGGTTAATTTGGCTTAAGTTAGGTTTAATATGTCTAATGGCACCAATAATAATAATAATAACCACATCATCTCATCGGAGAGAAGTAACCGCACCTTTATGGCGCCCAACCTCAAAAGACGGTTGCATATCCGGCCGGCACTGCCAGTAGACCAGCAATGTCTAGCCTACAAACCCTGGTAGCATACGCTGTAATAAATTTGTTTTGGATAGTGCCTTACTACACGTCCGGGCTATCCACATTTAACCACACAAATTTAAATGATTGAGAAAGGTAGATTTTAGTGGAGATTTAACCGCATTTGCGTAGACGGAAAGTGGGAAGCCATTGAGAGAGGAGAAAAAAGTGAAGTACCGCCACCTGGATTCAAATTCTGATATCTCTGACAGCTGAAAATCTGACCCAACTATATTAACTCCTTAGCTCACATGCCCACCAATATGGGCTGTTATGAGGTTAAGGTGTTTAGTTAAAATGTTTCCCAACGATACATTGTTATTTTAACAAGTATTAATTACAGAGGATTATATTATCTGAAAGGTTCTATAATATTGTGATCCACGCCGGTGTGATGCGTCGTTTAAATGTTGAGCTCGTTTATTCTGTTTGATGGTAAAGAAGAGGTTGGGGTTTGAATTCGAACCAGGTGTACTTTGGATGGTTTCTTCTTACCTAAATAGTAAATGTTAGTACACTTCTTTTAAACTCTACCGTCCTCTTCCCTATCAATTTAGCGCAGTTAATATAAGTGTAACCTGAAGCAGTGAAAAACATATATATCATATTTTAGGCTCACTGGTAACTTCACTCTTCTAATCCTACCTAGTCTCGTAGTTTAGATATAATTCAGTATCGATACATTATACATATGCATATATACATATATATATTTATTAAATACACCAGCACATTTACACAAAGTTATTCAAATACACATATATTTTTTCGTCGATTTTACAAACAATAATAGTGCCCCAATCGATGGTCACCTGGTCTAGGGTGTCAAGATTATAATAAACTGAATTGCCGGTGACAAATAAGTTGAGCTCCTAAACCGATACTGTATGCACTGGGACTGATTTTCCACATGTGATCTATCACTGTGGTTTTCTCGTACCATCTCCATGCTAATGCGCATTCGCTCTCCCAAACTCGTCACCTGAAAATTAGTCATTAATATCATTAGGGTTAAAGGTATGCTACTGTTGATAAAATTCTCCCTGATTTATATTTCCTTATTCCAGTATTTCTCAAACTTTACCCAAGAGCTAATCACTTGATAGGCGGACCATGCACATGCGATACACCTATCATAATATGCCACCTACCTGTCTCTTGTCAAATCAGGAATTTTTTTTTCAAACTGTTAAGATAGCATTTGATATATACATTTTACAGTTCATTTTTCATAGTAAGAAACTTATCTCTCAGCTAGATATGATACTGAGGGCAAGTATCATAGTCAAGATAGCACAACTCAAGTGCGGCTCGATATTAAAATATAAAATAGGACACCTACTTAAAATCGAATGGAATGGGCCAACCTCCCATATGGAACTGGCTTATTCTAGTCTGGTCTAGGTAGTTGTCGTCTTGTATTTAGTATAGCACCACAGTTGAGGCACAATAAGTCTGAATATGAGACTGGCCCTAAATCTACTATCAATTTAAGTCATATAATCTGTCGCTTATGAATGTTGGCTTATCCTTTTTAAATTGAACTGTGCTTGTGGAACAAACTAATGCCTCCTATGTATTTCCACGGAAAATACAACACATAAAGGGAGGATGATAATTCAATTGGTTAGAGAAAGCTGTAATCTACAAAATATTACTTTTCCACATATGCATCACCATTGTCTATGCATCTTCGCCAACGATAAACAAGATTCTGCATACCGTGTTCGTAAAAATCTGCACCTGGGGAAGCTACCCACTTTTTCACAGCTGCGATGACGTCGTCATTGCCATGAAAATGTTGACCGTGTGGTCAATCTTTCATCAGTCCTAACAGAGGGAAGTCAGAAGGTACCAAATTCTACGGGTGTGGTGGGACAGACCATTCTGACCAGCTGCAAGCGTAAGTTTGTCCTTTTCTCTGGCCTCACTCTGGAATTTTGGGCCTTCGGCTTGATCAGCGTCGTGATGTAGCGGTCAGAGTTTATGTTTTGACCTGGTTTCAAAAAATCCAGGAGGATACCCGTCTTTTCTATCCCAATACTTTACCCGCGAATGACCACGTCTTGAGCTTTTTCTTTGGTGGGGGATTTGAATGTTGCCCCTACATGGACTGTCGTTTTGATTCCGGCTCAAAGTGTTGACAACACATTTTGTCACCGTGGATAGTGCGATCCAGGAAACTGTCACTTTCATTATCGTAGTGGTTCAGCAGGTACTGATAGACTTGCATTCGAAGGTTTTTCTGTTCCTGTGTGAACATCCATAGGACCCACCTGGCACCAACTTTGCGATATGTAAAAATTTCCAAAATCGTTTCCAACGCATTGAAGCCAACATTAAGCTTTGAACAAAGTTCCCTAGTCGTAATTCACCGAATCGTTCGTACGAGCTGCTCGAGGCGTTCTTCTTTCGGTGGGCCGATGACAGTTGTCCAAGGGCTTGTCTCTCACATCCTTGTCACCACTGCTGAAACGTGCCACCCACCACCTCGCTGTGCTCACATCCAATGTTTAGCCTCCATAAATCTTCAGCAAACGTCGAAGAATGTCAACAGGTTCAATTACTTCTTCATGAGGGAATTCAATAACATACCTCTGCTTCGTAGCACTTCCATGTCAGATGCCATTTCGTCAGACTGATCCCCTGTTGATTATTGTCGTACATCGAATACAATTACAGGATGTTGGCGGGACGGTTCAACTTCTGCTGCCATACCACCTACATCCAACTCTGGCATCGTGAGCAAACATCGTCAATTAGGAGGAATTCGTTTCGGGGCGCAGTAATAGTTAACTTATTGGAGTTAGCATGTTAAAATAAGGATGTAAGGAACAAGATAATAGGAATGTGTTCTTGTAGATACATAGAGTTTCATTTTCTTCACATGACAAAAGTTGTTGAATATATGTCAAGGGCATGGCGGCAGTAAATGAGAAACTTTTTAAATGAAGAGAATTTTTTTAAATTAAATTCCAGGACATCTTGAGATATATTCAACAACCATTGACATAACCACGTGAAAGAAATTAAACCCTATGTTTGCAATGGAGCTATGTATTATTTATTTTGTCCAACAACCTATTTTCTAAAAGAAACTGCTAAAACACTGACCTTCAATCGCATTCCCTTCAACCCTACCTTAATTATAATCTTTTGATTTAAAAAAGTTTGACCTTGAAATTATGAAAAATCTTTACTTTTAATGTGCCCCATATCCCTACAGCTATTCTGCCTGTCCGCGTGGTGATGTTTTTATTTCGATTGAATTCTTTAAATAACAAATAGTTTAATATTGTACAATGGTCGAAAATTGGCATAACCATATCTGGGGATTCTTCATCTGAAAATTATTTGAGGTTAGATTATAAAATACTTATTTTAATATACTTTTTATATATAAAATAAAATGGTGTCATACAATTCATTTTTGCAGACCACCTGGAAACTGCCCCATACCACAGTTTGAGAAACACTACTATAGACCACAGTTTGAGAAACACTACTATAGACCACAATTTGAAAAACACTACCATAGACCACAGTTTGAGAAACACTACCATAGAGCACAGTTTGAGAAACACTACCATAGACCACAGTTTTTGAAACACTACCATAGACCAGAGTTTTGTAAACACTACTATAGAGCACAGTTTGAGAAACACCACTATAGAACACAGTTTGAAAAACACTACCATATACCACAGTTTGAGAAACACTACCATAGAGCACAGTTTGAGAAACCCTACCATAGACCACAGTTTGAGAAACACTACCATAGAGCACAGTTTGAGAAACACTACCATAGACCACAGTTTTGGAAACACTACCATAGACCACAGTTTGAAAAACACTACCATAGACCACAGTTTGAGAAACACTACCATAGACCACAGTTTTGGAAACACTACCATAGACCAGAGTTTTGGAAACAATACTATAGAGCACAGTTTGAGAAACACCACTATAGACCACAGTTTGAAAAACACTACCATAGACCACAGTTTGAAAAACACTAACATATACCACAGTTTGAGAAACACTACCATATACCACAGTTTAAGAAACACTATCATATACCACTGTTTGAGAAACACTATCATATACCACTGTTTGAGAAACACTATAATATACCACTGTTTGAGAAACACTACCATATATACTGTTTGAGAAAGACTATCATATACCACAGTTTGAGAAAAACTATCATATACCACAGTTTGAGAAAAACAATCATATACCACAGTTTGAGAAACACTATTATATACCACTGTTTGAGAAACACTATCATATACCACAGTTTGAGAAAAACTATCATATACCACTGTTTGAGAAACACAACCATATATACTGTTTGTGAAACACTATTATATACCACTGTTTGAGAAACACTATCATATACCACAGTTTGAGAAAAACTATCATATACCACAGTTTGAGAAACACTATTATATACCACTGTTTGGGAAACACTATCATATACCACAGTTTGAGAAACACTATCATATACCACAGTTTGAGAAACACTAACATATACCACAGTTTGAGAAACACTATCATATACCACAGTTTGAGAAACACTATCATATACCACTGTTTGAGAAACACTATCATATACCACTGTTTGAGAAACACTATCATATAACACTGTTTGTGAAACACTATTATATACCACTGTTTGAGAAACACTATCATATACCACAGTTTGAGAAAAACTATCATATACCACTGTTTGTGAAACACTATAATATAACACTGTTTGAGAAACACTATTATATACCACTGTTTGAGAAACACTATTATATACCACTGTTTGAGAAACACTATCATAGAGCACAGTTTGAGAAACACTATCATATACCACTGTTTGTGAAACACTATTATATACCACTGTTTGAGAAACACTATCATATACCACGGTTTGAGAAAAACTATCATATACCACAGTTTGAGAAACACTATCATATAACACTGTTTGTGAAACACTATCATATACCACTGTTTGAGAAACACTATCATAGAGCACAGTTTGAGAAAAACTATCATATATCACAGTTTGAGAAACACTATCATAGAGCACAGTTTGAGAAACACTATCATAGAGCACAGTTAGAGAAACTTTACCATATACCACAGTTTGAGAAACACTATCATATACCACAGTTTGAGAAACACTATCATATACCACTGTTTGGGAAACACTACCATATATACTGTTTGTGAAACACTATCATATACCACAGTTTGAGAAACACTATCATATACCACAGTTTGAGAAACACTATCATATACCACAGTTTGAGAAACACTATCATATACCACAGTTTGAGAAACACTATCATATACCACAGTTTGAGAAACACTATCATATAACACTGTTTGAGAAACACTACCATATATACTGTTTGTGAAACACTATCATATACCACAGTTTGAGAAACACTATCATATACCACAGTTTGAGAAACACAATCATATACCACTGTTTGAGAAACACTATCATATACCACAGTTTTAGAAACACTATCATATACCAGAGTTTGAGAAACACTACCATATACCACAGTTTTGGAAACACTATCATATACCACTGTTTGAGAAACTCTACGATATATACTGTTTGTGAAACACTATCATATACCACATTTTGAGAAACACTATCATATACCACAGTTTGAGAAACACTATCATACACCACAGTTTGAGAAACACTATCATATACCACAGTTTTGGAAGCACTATCATATACCACAGTTTGAGAAACACTATCATATACCACAGTTTGAGAAACATTATCATATACCACAGTTTGAGAAACACTACCATATACCACAGTTTTGGTAGCACTATCATATACCACAGTTTGAGAAACACTATCATATACCACAGTTTGAGAAACACTATCATATACCACAGTTTGAGAAACACTA
>CABEEJ010007131.1:20785-33467 GCA_901482245.1 Timema douglasi | reverse complement strand
TTATACTAGCTAGTATACAGATATCTAGGCGCTAGCTAGCACACTTGATTTCTAGTACGAGCTAGTGTCGTGTGATACGGGCTTAACGCGTCAAAGTGTAAGTTAAATCAACTTTATGCATGGTGTACTATTCACTATGTATACCTTTCCTGTACTAGGGGAACTCTTTATAAAAATGTAAAATATCGAAGAAAAATTGAAAAAATTAGGTACTTTCGACGTAAAAAAAAATTAAATATGATACATAAGTATACAATTTTTTTAAAATATTAAATTTAACTGTTCTGTAGCCACATGGTCTACGAGATAACTCTCGCAATAGATTAGACTACCGATGACGGGGAGATCAGAGTTCAAATTCTGGTTGGTTAATCTGAGATTTTTTCCTAAATGGTTTTCTCTCTCTCTTTCTACACACAAATATGGTGGTGATCATAGATAATAGAGTATTGTCTGAGAATCATAGATAATAGAGAATGTGATTCATGGCTTCTTTCAATTAGGATAAAATGGAAAATAAAGTTTGGAAATCTTCAAATAATCAGAATATTACTATAAAACAGGAACACGAGGTATTTTGAGCATACCCATAATTTCCTTCTTGTATTTAGTTCAAAACCTGCTTAGATGTTCGCATGTTCTAAGGAGTCATTCTCTTGTAGACTCTACTGCCAATGACAGGAAGATCGATATTCGAATACCAGTAGTATGTAGTTTCCAAAATAGTTTTCCATTCTCCCTCCACGCAAATGTGGGTGCACTTCCTCTAAATTCAATTTTCTTCATCCCCAACACATTAGAACAATAAGAACAAAATGTTATATATATATAAAAATTTGTTCTAAAAATGTATGAGCCTTACTAAACTGATATCGTAATGTAATAGGAGTATGAAATAACTTGACAAAACTATGCAAGCATTATTATTTCGTTTTCATCCTTGTTTTGGAAGCGACTTTAATCTTAAATAATTAGGTCCAAATGTTTTTTTGATTATTTAATTTTCAGATTAACCAGGATTTTATGGTTTTATCTATGGATAGACATCACCAACATGATTCTGTGCGCCTGTAAAGTTAACATAAGTTGCATGTATAACATGTTATGCACTTTTAAGCTTAGTACACACTTGGAAACACTTTTTCCCAACTGTTACCCAATTGTTAGTCAACATAGGAAATATATTGTTGGCAAACATTAAAGAAACATCGTTGACGTCCAGACTACAATGTTAAAACATTTATTTCTTGTACAGAGCTCAGTTGAGTGAAAGATGTCTGTTGAGGTGTATGCTGCTATGGCTTATGCATTGAATGTAGTTATGAGCTGTTCAATAGGACGGAGAAGAAAATGGGGGTGGGTTTTAGGAACTTCACTAGCATGTCTTCTACATATTTTGAAGTTATTTTACAAAGGGTTGGTCCCAAAATAATGAAAAGAGACACACAATTTAGATCAGCAATCTCGCCTACTAGACCGCGCTGCGTGTTGTTGAAAATGTTGACCAACATTGTTTCTTGTAACTCATTTGAAATGAATCACGGGAAACATGTTTTCCTCACTGGGAAACATAAAGGCAACATGAAAAAATGTTTCCCAACAGTTGGGAAACAATTGGATAACAGTTGGACAATTGTTTCTAAATCAATTGCAACATGTTGGCAAACAATGTTTCAGGGTAAATTTTTCCTAGTGCATACTAGGCTTATAGTTAGTTATAAAAAGGGCATATAAACATATTTGTATTATTTGTTTGGGTAAAGAACGTTTATGCTTCCTTTTAAGGTAAGTTGGAGTAAGTGCAACTTGGCGGCTCGTGTAGGCAATAGGCACTGTGGAACTGCAGCACCCCCTATTTTAACTTGATATTATCAATAACATTTAATATTATGAATCCTTTTTTCTTTAATTCTTTCTTTATTTTTGTAGTACAATATATATTCCTTAAGCTTAATGTCAGTACTTCAGTAGTCATCCCCCAGTTTATGAAAAAGTTACAAAAATCTTTGTATGGAACAGTGCGCTTCCCAGTGCCAGCAACATGGTGTTTGACTGTTGTGCGCATGGGGACATAGGAGGGGAATGGGGAGGAAGGCAGGACTCCCAGGTAGAGAGAGCACTGTTGCTCTCGCAGTGTCGGCTCTGGCGTGATGGTGGAAGGAGGTATTTTTTTACTCAGTGTGTGTTGTGCTTAAAAACTGTGTACTATATTCTTGAATACGATAAAGTGTAGAAGAGTGTAGAATTAGATTATTATTCTGCTTCCAGCTATTCTATTTGATTAATTTTTTTATATTCTTTTATTTAACAGAAAGACTAAATGTGCTTGCAGTACTTTCAATGGAGAAAAATTTCCTCAATTTTCATCCAGAGATCAAAGAGAAAATTATTGAACTTTTTGCACAAATTAAAACAAGAAGAATGGATTTAATTTTTAAATGAATAGCTCAAGCTTGAACTGTAACAATTTAAGTTAAAGTAAGTAAAACAGTTTGGTATTTTTTGTTAAGATTTTATCAAGTTCCTGAATAAATTTTCTTTTTATACATGCTTTTTTTCTTTTACACAATTTTAAAACAAAGGCTAAACATTTTCTTGGGCAGCACCCCCACTAATTTTAGCTATGAGCCGCCACTGGGTAGGTGCATACTTGGACAGCTTATTATAAACATTTCCCCAGCCTTTAGGTGCTATTACTTTGCCAGTTTTTGGAACCCTGCTGAACGATGTTTCATCTCCGTTTAGAATTCGATCTGATCAGAAAGTATTTCTTTTTCACCTATTTTATCTAGATAATCTTCCAGCCCTCTGAACCATTTCCTAATTAATTCTTTGGTAATTCCGGCTCTACCTTTTGTCTACCTTTTGTTAAACTTTCGGGTGTCTTTGTCACAAGTTGCGGATGACGTCCCATGAAACTGCAATACCATTTCTTTCTAGGACGACCATCTACGAATAGTGTTTCTTTTTTTTTGTCGCCTTCACAATTTCCTGGACTGAATTTAGTAAATCATCTGGCTTTTGTGTAAAACCACTTTTAGCTAAATCCTCCATCCATGTCACAAGTTTAAGCTCCTCTTCTTTAGACAATAACGGGTCGTGTCCCATTTTGCGATCACCATCCTGCAGTGAAACTTTTCCACTAAGACGGTCTTGAATCGAAGTTTGAGGTACTCCAAAGCGCTGACTAGCTTCCCAAACTGATATGTTGTCATCATTTATAGCCCTCAATGCCTCTGACATGGCGTTGGTAGAGTAGCTGTGGTACTGAGGCCGTTTTCCTGTAGCCATTTTAGATGTTTCCAAAGTGAAGATCTGAAATTGTAGTATTGGCTTTTGACTATTTTATCTGAAAAAATTCAGTAATGATACTCAGAGTTTATTAATAAACAAAATAGCATTATATTTTAGGGGCTCAGGGAGGAAATGATTAATTAATTAAAAAAGGTGAATCTTGTATGTCGTTTGAATTTAGTCTTCACGATTTTGCGTTTAGAGAGATTTGTTCAGAACTAATGAACAGGAAGTAAAATATATGCTCATATATTAATTTTAAATGCAAAAGTATAAAAAGAAGAAATCAATCATTTTTCCTTTGGGCGAAAAAATTATTGGAAGTCACAATAACAAAACTTAAAGTGCTTTACCTGAAAACAATTTCAATAAATGTAAAATAATAGTATATACCCTATACTGTGTATAATGTTATGGCGCTAGTATGTTTTTTTTAAACTATAATTTTAATGGCCTGTGCATTGAATGATCTTTGAATTTTGTTAAAATACTGGGTATAAATTATTATGAAAACACATGACCTCACATTATTAACAACCAAACTGAATGGCCGACCATAGGAAATTAATAATCAGTAGTGATCACCAGCAAGTGGCCATTTCAATTTATTGTGGCCGACTACTGGGTATTCAGTATTAGTTGGCTGAAATAAAACAGTTTAGTAAAAGGAACATAAAAAAATAACATACGAGCCTAATTTTAACAGAAAATAACATTTTCTCTCAGTAACCATTGGTCGGCCACCTTGGCCGAATACTAGAATAAACGCATAGTTTGTACCCAGTGGTCGGCCAGCTTAAATTTTCTTACTCTTTGAGAACAAATTTCATTTTTATGCTCTAATATAGTAGTTTGACTCATTCTACATCAAATGCACAAACTCGTTTAAGGAAAAATTCAATATTACCATTGTAACTTACCTTAATTGGAAGAGCACGTGGTTAGCACAAAAACATTAGCAGCGCCATTTTAAAGTCATCTCAGTGTGACACCCCATACCACTATCGCAAAACAATTAAAGCTATAGTACAAATAAATGTTGGCATTACTGATTCAACTACATAAGACTGGCCGAGCATTGGGGTATCGCGGTATAGACATAATTTTTTCTTTATAACAAAATACCACAGAAAATACACATGTGGCCGAACACTGGAGGGTGGCCGACTACAGGAGACTTCACCCTATGATGTTCAAGAAAAGTTAAGTAAATGTTTTAATAAAGGATGTCATCCATTCAGGCATCTAATTGTTATGATTTCTTATCATAGATAATACAATTCCTGCCAGAAGATCTAAACGAAACAATGATTGAAAAATACAGCTATGAGACATTTAACATCAAAATGGAATCTTTCTTGGACAACTTTCATCAAATCAAGGAAACAATCAAGGTAATTTTGAACTTTTGAGTTAAAATAAATTTTTATATTATACATCTCTCATTGTTTGAATGCCCAATAACATTTTTATAGCATTAAAAATTGTTTATACAAAAACTTTCCAATAATTGCAACACTTAATAACAGTGTTACCCACTTCAGTTAACAAATGATCTAAAGCGTCCCTCCCATTGACTGGCCCGCTGATCACAGGAAGGTCGGGGTTTGAATCTCGTTCGGGTCTACTGAGGGTAGTTTCCTTAAAGGATTTTCCATTCTCTGTCCGTACAAATGCAGGTAGCCTACCTCTAAAATACTTCCCGCCTCATTCCTACCTCATTAGAATGATTATAATTAGGGCTAGGCTATAAGACCTTTTGCAGATATTGCCAATGGCGATATTTTGTTGTTGATATTGCCGATAACCGATGCCGATTTAGTTTTTTTTTGCAACTTTACAAAAGTGTAAACTAACAATACTCAAAATCAAGAATTATCTGATTTTGCATTCTGACCTGATGCACTGTCATAATAAACCAGAATGTACATAATTACAAATTACCAAAACAGAAAAAATGCCATGAAAGGTATTTCTAGGTATTAATTATTGAAGTACAAATACAAATATTCCCAGGCAACAGAAAGTGTTGCCTTTGCTGTTTGTTATATTATTAATTCTCAATTAAATGATCAATATATGTATTCATTTTCATTTAAATGACAAAATAATTAAATAACTATTTACATCAGCGGTAAATTGGTACTTCGACATTATGCTTGAACACGCTCCAAGAACTGATCTTGGGGAGCGCTCAGTGAGCAATCAATCTAGCAGATCTTGTAGCGCTCAGTAATCAGCATGCAGCCAATGCAACGCATCATGTAGGAAAAAACCACATGATTACTGAACGTGGTTCTGTGCAGCTAGCCCCTAGAGTACGCAATAACACAATAATGATACTTTATCTTGGACATATTCATTGTTTTGGCTGGATAAATAAGCTATGGTATAAAGTATTTCATAATTTGAAATAAGCCTTAAGGTAAATAAAATTGAATGGTTTATTTTGTTTTAGAATGTTGGTTTCGCTGTTTATTATAAGATAAAATATCCAACGCAGAGTTAAAGAATTTGTGTTTACATGCAAGAGACTCTATTTAAATATTTTTGTTTGAACTATGAATTATATTTTCAAGACTTGAGAATTTAAAATATATCTTTAGAATTTGAATTATCGGCGTAAAATAGCTGTGTGATAAAAACCGACTATCCTTGATCAATTGTGCCAATATCGGCCGATAAATCGGATCGGTTATCGGCATCGGCCCTGCCCTAATTATAATATATGTGTATAACCTGAACACATAGTAAGACCCAATAATTTTTTTTACTAAGAATTATATTTAGCAAATCTTATTAAGTAGAAAACATTACCATCACTATTCATAATAAAATATCGTAGTTAAAATTTGTCTTGCTTCTGTTTACAATTTATTGTCATACTACATTGTCTCATACCCTAAATATTTAAAAAAATTACTGGGTTCTATCTATATGAAGAAATAATGTCTCTTAACATTTAATCCCAGTTATAAATTTATAAAGCATTATATTTCTGTTGATCATTATACATTTCTATACATATATTTTTAAAAGAAAATTGTTAATTTTAGTATTACAATTCAAATTGAAATAAGACATAAAAACTATTTGTTTTTTTTTAAAATTTGGAATGGTGGTCTTAGAAATAGAATTAATGATGTTAATCATTTTAAATTAGACATATAGGCCTAGTCAAAACAAACTGGCTTCCTGTCAAAAGTGGACAGAAATGCTGTAAAGGTACATGGAAGGAAGTAAGAAATAGGAGGGAAGAGAAAAGACAAGAAGCTAGATTTATGGCTGAAGAAGGAAGACTGATGTTCAGTCAGGAGAGGAAGAACTATGAATGAGCTATTTTGAGAAGATGTTCAACTGGAAGAGGAAGAATGAAGAAATAGCAGGAAATGGATCTCGCATGGAAAGAGGTGGAGGATGAAACATTGAAAATCTCTAGATGGGGATAAACTGACTGTAGAAATGATAAGAGCTGCAGGAGAAGCAGGTATACAATGGTTATACATGGTGTTTAAAGTGTTATGGAAGGAGAACAAGGTACCAAAAAACTGGAAGAAGAGAAAGTTATAGTACTATTTTTTCAAGAAAGAAGACAGGAAGAGGTGTACAAATTATAGGGGGATAACGCTGATGTGCCACTGAACAGAAACATATGCTCAGGTACTGTTAAAGGTAATAAGAAATAAACGAAAGGAAGGTGGAAAGAGGAACAGCACAAATTTATGGAACAGAGATTTACAATAGATTTGATTTTTGCTATACAAGAGCTGCTGCTTAAAAGAAAGTATTAATTTGGGAAGGACTTGGTAACAGTATTTATGGATGTGGGGAAGGCATATGATAGCATGGATAGATAAAGTTTAGAAAATGATGGAGGAGGTCGAAGTAGAAAGAGAAGTTGTTATGAGAGCGAAAAGCATGTGCGATGATAATAGGAGTTGTGTTAAGATGGAGAGTGGGAGGACGGAGTGGTTTTTATATATATATATAAAAAAAAGACATTGTGAAGGCCTTTCACCATTAATATTTGTAATGTTAATGGAAATGGTTATAAACATGGGGCAGGGAAACTTGGGGAGGAAAGAATGAAAGCCATGATGTTTGCTGATGACTTGATGGTATGGAAGGAAAGGGAAGAGGAATTACATAAACTGTTGCAGGAGTGAAATAAGGAAGTGAAAGAGTTTGGAATTAAATTTTGCATAGCAAATTGCCAAGTGATGGTGATGAAAATAAGCGTATAGCGTATAGAAACAAGAAAGTGTAGACACTTGCCATTACATGCATTGCAAATAGAGGTGCTGCGGTGGATTTGAGAAACTTGAGCGCTGTAATTGAATTGGCTGGGTATTGTATTCTTTCAGTACCGACATAGTGTATAGAAGTGAGAGCGCTGAATTATTTTGTTTGTTATACATTCATTTGTTGTGTTTTGTGTTTGAAACCTCTGTTTTTAAATTCATAATGGTTCTTTTTGTTATTATTTTAATAATCAATTATTAAGTCTATGTAAGTAATTTATATTTATATTATTTGAGCATGTAAAATAATGCTTCAATCATGATGTGTTTTAAACCGGGATGCAAATCAAGCAATGACAAAGCTTCAAGCAGCCAAATGCAATATTTTCAACCTCCTCTATACAAATGTGAGTTTGCAAAGTGAGACCGGGCAATTCCAAGAAGATATAGACAGTTAAGTTCAAAATCTCAATTTCATGACTTGCATTTTTCTGAAGATTTTCTTGTAAAATATGATGTTATTTTAATCAATGGAGAAAAGATGAAACTTCCTCAATCAAATTGGTGTTTGAAACCCAGTTCTTTTATACATATTTTTCCAAACCTGCCAAAGTATTAGTAAAGGTATAAAACAAAGAAATCAGATAAGTGTTGCAAAACATGCTAAATCAGTCCGGAAGTTGTCAAAGGTTGCCGATTCTTAAAACTACAATTTATACGTAATTTTAAATCTCAATTTTTTAAAGTCATATCTGCAAAATTTGTAATTATTATAAATATAATGTGTTTATGGAAATTGGTTGTTTAGTAGCCTAATTGACATTTCTTGAAATCTTACAAAATAATTCATAGTAGCATTAAATAATAAACCTGGGCAGACTAGTACAAGCCTCAATTTAACATCTATATTAACAAAGAAAAAAATTAATACAGTGTAGTGTAATGTAAAATAAAATATAAAGTATTATTTTGAAATAAAAATGTAATATATAATATGTAGTTTATATAACTTACTGCAAAAAACAACATAAGGACCTCTTATAGCATTACTCTTATGATTGAACGCAGCTGTTGTAAGAAGACAACAATAAATATGTGGCTTCAACAGATAAATAAATACCAATCTAATTAATACTACATTAAATGATATAAATATGTATAGTAATTATAAAAAATAATAATAAATCTATAAGGCAATACTGAAATTCATCACTGTTAATATTATTAGTAGCTTGCTATTATTATTATCATCATCATAAATTACAAATAAAATTTAGGCGTAAAATTGATTGTATTATGATAGATTAAAGAAATACTTTATTCAGCTATGGTATTGATAAAATTGTCAGTTTAAAATAATGTTTTTGGTATTTTGCGTGGTTTAACTATATTTAGTCTACTAATAACAAAGTAATTTAATGTAGCCTATCTACTTAACCGCATTTCGGTATTCTACATTATTGTATAGCTCAGTTGCTGGTCGGCAAATTGATGCGAGAGCTTCAAGTGGCTGACCCATGTAAATTAATATTGTGTCCACACTTTCTCATTTCTATACGCTATGACCTAGTAGAGCTGAGAAGAGTTCAGAATGTAAATTATCTTGGAATCGTGATTGAGGTGAAAGGTGGAAGTAGATAGGATCTAATAAGAAGATGGCAACAAGAGGAGTTGTTCTATATGTGTGTACGAATCTGCTATTGTTGAACAATACCTATATAATTTAACAAATAAGCTATAACACTGTTATTTAATGTGAAAGATATATTCAATATCACTTGGAAATATGAAATTGAATAAATATTTAAAAAATATCTTTATCCATCTTATTTGTTGGATATTGATCACTTTCTCCTTTGGATATAGCAGATGTGAAATCTGCGACACTTCTGATGACTAGTTTTTACATCCCATTCATTTTTATACAATTTTTAATAATAAGTGTGAAATAATGTGCATAGAGCAAAAACAATTTTATAATCAATAAAATAATAGAATAGTAGGAAAATAATAGAGAACAAATAAAAGTAAAAATACTATGTTAGTGTTTTTACTTTTACTTATGCTCTATTATTATCTTACTATTCTATCATTTTATTTATACAATTTTTAAAATCACTTCATTTCATTCATCAAATAAATATTATATTGCTAATTTTTTTCTTCTATTCTTTATTATAGTTCAAACAAATCAATTGTTTTCAAATGTTAAATCCATAAATTTCATAAGTATTTTCATTTGTAATAATAACTTTACGGCCTGCTGGGGAGCAGTTAATTGCAAAACAATAGACTGGCAGCAAATATTTACTTTGATCTTTCTTAGTGTTGTATGCTATCAAAATATCTCTCATTACTGACACAAATTATCAGAGCTTGCTCGGTGACACATTTAATGTCAAGGCACACTAAAACACCACTGAAGGTCACTTTAATGTTATAAAGTAAGAAAACCACATATTATATAAAGTACTTTGACAAAGAATTCAGAAATTTGAGAGACAAAATGGCGGAAAGTGAGTAGAACGTGTCTGTAGCGGCTCCGGCAAAAATATTACAACTGCATTCATTATTAGTCATAATTACCTATCTTAGTTATATTTCATACCGCCTTAAGTAATTACGTCTGCCAAGTGTTGACTATTTCATATAATCACAGCTTTAGTGCTAACGACTTTGTTTTATTGTTCGTGTATAACCTCTGTTACAAGTGCAAATGTCGCCAACTATGAAAAGTGTACTTGAAAGATTTGAGACGTTCGAAGCAAGTGTCAATGCTACTATTCCCAGCCTTGAGTCCTGGGTAAATAGTGGAGTGACTGAAACTATTGGGTCGACTCAGGAAGCTAGTAGATCAATTCTAACTGAGATTGAGAAATATAAATGTGATTTTAAAAAGGAATTGATCACTTGAGAAATGATTTCTCAGAGCTAAACAAGAAAGTCATGTTTCAAGAGGATAAACTCGACGATCTTGAACAATACAACCGAAGAAACTGTTTGCTCGTCCATAGAATGCCAGAAAAACCAGTTGAGGAGGTGAGGACCGAAGTTTTAAGGATGTTTGAGACACAACTTAATGTCAAGATTGAGGCTCGTGATGTTGACAGATGTCATTGAATAGGCAAACCTGAAGAGAACATCCACAGAGGCTCTGGTGGAGGGTAGAAGGCCTATTAAAATTAAATTCACAAGCTACCAAAAACGTTCGCTTGTTTTCAGTGCTAAGAAAGCCCTTAAGAGCAACTCCATTCTCATAACAGAGTCACTCACGTCCATGAGACAGCAAATCCTCAAGGCAGCGAGGGATAGATATGGAATTCGGCAATGCTGGACACAGGATGGTAGAATAGTTATCCTGGGGGTTCAAGGTCGTCGAGTGTACAACAATACACTTCGTCAGATGGACAACTTAAACACTTTGTGAGCTGAACAGCATAGGCCTGTTCATGTACACTTAATTAACAATCCAACTAATAAGTGTGTAATCATCATGTTGCATGGTGTGCACATGCTTAAAACACTTTATTTCACTCTTATCTTTTTATTTTCACCATTCATATTATTTTCAATAATACTGTTTATTAGAATTTTGATTATTACTTATCATGTTAAATTTAATCTGTGTGCGTGTGTGTGCGCCTCTGCATTTCCTCGGTTTCTTGGGTGAGTTTTTGCATTCGTTTATTGAATTTTATTTTCTTCTATTACGAGTAAGGTTCAAACATTGGCACCACTAACTCCAACTAGCTTACACTTCCAGGAACTCTGTTCAATGAACACCTGTGACACAGAGCCTTCCCCCTCCTTACCCGCTGTTTGTCCCCTTACAACGAGGGAACTGTTGAAGGGATTTCTTTCCTCCCACCCTCAAGCCTTACAACTCTCACACGTGAATGCACAATCTTTACCTGCTCATGTTCATCAATTCCAGGATATCTTTGCGACTCTTAACTTTCATGCTATTTTAGTTTCAGAAACATGGCTTGTACCCCTCCCTTCCTAATTCATTTGTCCATTTGGACAATTATAATCTTATTAGAAACGATCGTGATCAGAAAAGAGGTGGGGGAGTGGCAATGTATGTTCTAAGTGATCTAAACTACAATGTACTTTCTTTATCTCCTGGCCCCTACAATGCCTCCACAGAGTTTCTTATTTTAGAGATAGTTATACAAACGCAAAAAATTTTGCTGGCTGTAGTTTATAAACCACCTAAAGTGATATGACAGCATTTGAAACTGAAATAATGATTCATATCGTTAATTATGACCATGTTGTGATCATGGGAGATTTCAACACGGATCTATTCTCACACTCGCCTGATAAATATAAACTTGTTGTCATGTTGAATTCGTGTAATTTAACTATATGTACGTATAACCCGAACGGGTAGCAAGACACGGTGCTAAATACACAACTATATGTACACTTGACGCAACACATCATACATCTAGCTCACATACTTGGCTCGACATTATTGCGACCACTAATCCAGACAAAGTACTGAATCATGGACAGATAGCTGCACCGGGCCTCTCACATCATGATTTAATATTTATATCTTATTCTCTCAACATTCCTAAATTTAAACCCAGAATAATTAAAGCTCGAAACCTCAAAAATTTGCACGAGGATTCTCTAATTAAAGATGCCTCATCCATTTCCTGGCAAAATGTACTAGCTCTTAATAATGTTGATTAAAAAGTGAATTGTTTGAATGAAATGATACTCGAACTGTTTGACAGACAGGATCCTATTAAAACAAAACAGGTTACTAGACCATCTGCCCCTTGGTTGACTCAGAATATACGAGTACTAATGTCCCACCGAGATGCTGCCTTTAGACTGTTTAAACAATCAAGTAAAAATAGTCGGTGACCTGGCGGTCTAGGGGTAAGGTGTCAGACTTCTATGCTGGCGGCCGGGGTTCAATCCCCGGTCCCGGCATAAATTTATCTGATTACCAAACCCTTCCTTCACCTCTGACAAAACATCTTGTGAATGTGGGGAATGCCAGGCCTCCAACGTGGTTCGGATTCCACGTTAAATTGTAGGTCCTCCATTTCATCTCACAATCACCCTACCATTACACATTAGCGTAAGTGCGTATAACCCGAACGGGTAGTAAGACGCGGTGCTAATAA
>CABEEJ010007131.1:0-19862 GCA_901482245.1 Timema douglasi | reverse complement strand
AATGTGTCATGATAGGTGACACTCGGTCAACATGGCGTTCAGTGACCTCTGGAGTGCCACAAGGTTCGGTCCTTGGTCCTCTCCGTTTCTCAATTTTTATAAATGATCTCCCAAGTTGTTTGCAATATTCTCAACATCATCTATATGCCGATGATTTCCAACTTTATTTATCATCCTCTCTCTCTCATATCGATAGTGCCGTGGATAATATGAATGCTTGCTTAAGTGCAACACATAATTGGTCACTACAAAATGGTCTTAATGTAAATCCTAAAAAATCTCAATCTATTGTTATAGGGTCAAAAAAATTACTATCCATATTGAGTTTCACATCTGTACAACAAATAAATTTAAATAACAGCCCAATTCCATTTGTGCCGGTTGTTAATAACCTTGGTTTACATATAAATGAAAATCTAACATGGAATAATCATGTGAAACAAATATGTAAAAAAGTGTTATTTGCCTTACACTCACTTAAGCGCCTGAAAAAATGTATACCAATGAATATTAAATCCACTCTTATCCAATCCCTTATCCTCCCGCTTTTCGATTATTGTGATGTAGTGTATAATGACCTGACAGCTGACCTTGCGGAAAGACTACAAAGACTCCAGAACACATGTGTTAGATTTATATTCGACCTCCGGTCACGTGATCATATTTCCCCATACTATAAGAGACTAACTTGGCTAAGACTTAAAGAAAGACGAACTCTACACTCGATGACAATCATAAAGAAACTATTGACTTCCAACTCCCCACAATACTCTTCTTCGCGTATTCGCTCACGCAACCCTAATTATAATTTCAACACTCGATCACAAGAAAACTTAATTTTATTCATTCCTCTTCATAATTCCAATCATTATTCAAATTCTTTCGCTGTTTCAGCTGCTCGTTCATGGAATACCCTAACCAACGATGTAAAGAGATTAGAATTGATTGGTTGCAAGCGAAAAGTCACAGATAGGCTGCATGTGGAAGCTCATTCTTGAGATTGAGAGGGGCGAGACGTAATCACACCTTTGTGTGTGTGCGTGTGTGTGTGTGCATGTGGTACGTAATCCTTGTGTATTTTAACTCTAGTTTTTTATTTTTCATACTTTTTGTGTGTTTTTATATATATTATTTTGTTATACTTCAGTTTAATTGTACTGGCTACGTGTAAGAAAAGGCAGTAGCCTTAACTTCACCATTAAAGTTGATTATTATTATTAGAGCTGAAAGAGAAGTATTCAGTCTAAGTACAGAACATGGGAACACATCAATTGTTGGTGCCAAAAACAATAGTAAGAAAACTCAAGTCCAATTAATAATTTGTGCAAGTTATCAGTTGGATGTACAAACTAAACAGAATTATGATTAGACTGTGGTATTTAGTAGGGAAACAAATATATATGATACTGAATCAACAGCAGACACTGGATCATCTAGAATTTCATGAAAGCAGTTTAACTCAGGGGGTTGGATTTTAAAGTTTGAAGTTTCATTGAATGAAAAGGAAAAAAATACAAGAGCAAGACATAACCCAAGAATGGTCAAAACAATAAGAAAGACTTAGGTCTTCACACATCAGCTAAAACCAGATGTATTTTCACAAAGAAGACACATAATCGTCAAGATTTTTAAAAGTGAGAAGCAAAGTTACAGCCCATAAACCTAGAATAATATAAATTAGCTGGCTACATGTACGGACTAGGCAGACACAGAAACAAGCCTTTGACTCATGGTAGACTTGAAGAATAAAGACTGCTGGCAGTCTTTACACAAGGAATGAATTGAGAAGGCATAGGGAAAGGGTAATAACATGTATTTTCACTCTCTTTAACTTGAAAGGTTGCAGTATCTTCTTGCAGGACTACACTATGGCCCTAACTTATAGCTTTTAAGCGATGCAAATGTGGAAACACTCAAAGTAAGCTGGATACCTTTTAGTGCTAATGAAGGCTACAATAGCAAATAATATGGACTGAAGTGGTATCATGGTAATTCTATGGCAGGCATGTCAAACTCGTGGCCTTATCCATCATTTTGTACTGCCCTCGGACCATACAATGAACCATCATGCAATGTGACTGTATTCATCTTTTTATAAACATCGAGGAAATACAACATTTTAGAATATGATACTTGAAAATTCAGCATAATAAGGATAATTCTGGCATGAGAAATTGATGTATTAGCCTTTGACAAGGATTCATTCCCAAAATCTTTTGAAAATGTGCACCATGTATTTGCGTTGTTTGACAGCACATACCTCTGTTACAAGTTGTTTCTTAAATGAGGTCTCGACTCATATAAACACACTTATGAACAAATTATTTTAAAAAAATACTTCAGAATAAGATTTAAAGCTTGATATTAATACCATTCTTAAAACATATACATCATTGTTTCAAACAAAAGGTTTCAAATTTTTGGTAGAATATATAGGGTTAGTGTTGTGAATTGTAAATAATCATTCGCTTTGTTTCATTATAAAACACAGTTCTACTGCTCTATGTTATCATCGCAATCATAATGTGTGTTATTTTTATGCAAGATAAAAAGTGTTATTTTCCATAATGTTGTAAAGGAAACAAACAACATTGTTTAATAAATAAAACCAACAGCATTTATCTTGCATAGTAAAATAGATTATCTGTGTGTTTAAAGTGTTAGGGGGATTAAAAGTGAAATGATTCTAAACACACCTGAAATCAGTGAGTTTTCCAAGAAATCTAGATGTCATTCAGATTCTCAATGTACATCGAAAAATTAGGAAAAGACAATTACGACACATGAAGACAAAAATTGGAAGCAATCCTTATAAAGGACGACCACTGGGAATACATCAATGGAACTATTCTCAGGCCGGCTACAAAGGAAAGTACCAATGCGGCATTGTCCCGCTCATGGCTGCGTGTAACAAAGCCGTTCGTAACGCAAAATCCGACATTGTCTTGGCTGTGAGTCCTGCAGAGCTTTGTCACATAATACATTGTGAAACATCCCATGAAATATGGCACAGACTTAAACTAGTTTATCAGTTAAAGGGGCCCGTTAGGAAAGCAACTCTTCTGCAAAAAACCTTTTGTTCACAAAAATGCACAAGGGGGAAAACATGGCAGATCACCTCACAAACTTACTCAACACAGTTGCTAAACTCAACGAAATAAATATTCTTATTTCTGAAGAGTTATTAACCATGGTGTTAATGTATAGTGTGCCAGATTGATACGATAATTTTCGTTGCGCAATTGAAGCTAGAGATGAACTACCAGATACAGAGTAATTGAATGTAAAACTTCTCAAAGAGTACAGTACAAGAAAGGAAAAAAAAGCTGACTTAGAGGAGACGGGCACTTTGTACGTAAAATCTTATTTATGGAGGATGAAATGTAAATAAAAACAAATCATCAGATACAAACCATACAAATCAAAATGCTAAAAATGGTCACTACCAAGGCCAGGGTTAGGCGAAAAATCAAAATTTCAAAACATCCAAGAAATCATATAAGTGCAATTATTGTAAAAAAACCCGGGCAGAAGGCAGCTGATTACCGGACAAAAATGTCAAATGAAAAGCAAGTTTCAATGGCATCGGAGCAAATTCATGCAGTTGCAGAAGAGATTGTGAGACTGTTGTCAGAGAGAGCTCACTACACACAACTGACTCAAAGCAATGATGTGTGGTGTGTTGACAGCGGAGCAACAACACATATGTGCCGCGACAACAATAGTTTTTTGGAGCTAACACCAACCGTAAATCAGAAGGTTAGGTTAGCAGACAACAGCACAACCAACATAAAGTGAATTGTAATTGCACGTAATGAACGTTTTCAATGAAAAGGAAGAATAGTAAAGTGAAGTTAGAAACCACACTCTTTGTACCCACACTCAAGACAAATTTATTTTCTATTTCAAAAACCATTCAAAGAGAAAGAAGCTTGTGTTTCAAAGAAAATAATGCTGAAATGGTCAATAAAAATGGTGAAGTGTTGCTGACTTCCCATAACTGCAAAAATTTGTATTTCATTGAACTTGATGTGCCAAATGCAAACTCAACATATATAACTAATGTTATTTTAACAAATAACCTTAGGGAACTTGAAAAGTGGCACAGGAGGTACGGGCATTTAAATTAACATGACTTGCGTAAACTTGTTCAGAAACAGATGGTTAGTGGAATAGATTTTAAGAGCTCAGAAAAATTTTCAATTTGTGAATCTTGCATCTTAGGAAAGCAGGTTGCCACATCTTTTCCAAAAAGTAAAGTCTCATGGTGAAGCTTCTTATTTCGCAACGTTCATTGATGATAATTAATGTAATTGGGTAGAAATGTATTTATTAAAAACCAAAAGTAATTTGAAAAAGCCTTTCAAAACTTTCAAACTGTCAGAAGAAAATTTTCACAAAAGAGATACATATCACAGGTATAAGAAGAGAACATACAGTAGCAGAAACCCTAAAACAATGAAAAAGCCGAGAGCATGAATCTCACACTGATGGGGATGGCACAATGCATGGTGTTGAAGTCTGACTTACCAAAATGTTTTTTGGCAGAAGCGATTCCCACAGATGCTTACATCAGGAACAGAGCTCCATCAAAACATCTGGAAGATCAAACAACCAATGGAATTTGTTGTGGTTTGTAACAACAAATAGGACATTTTAGGAATTTTGGTTGCAAAGCTTATATGCTGAATAAAGCTCCGAATAAAGAAAAGTTTGATCCAAGATCCAAAGCAGGTATTTTTGTATAATACAGAATCAAAGGTATACCGAATTTGGAATCCAGAAAAAAGGAAAATAGTGAGAAGTTGAGATGTTAAGGTTTTAGAGAATTTTGAAAATGTTGAAGTTTTGAATGAATATAAGGTATCTGTGAACTTTGGACCTTCTTACTTCTATGTTGATAACAGTTTGAAAGACACAACATCTGAAGAAGTTGATGAACATTTAGATAAAGTCACAGAAAGTGACCTCATTAATCCTGATCCTTAGGTCAGTGAGAAAAACCTCAAATTAAATAATTCAAGTGAATTTCTTTCAGAAAACCCAAGTCAAGACTAAAAATACAAGAGGGCCTGATCGATCTAAATTGATTAAAACTGGCAAGCCGAGAAGACCAGCAAAATTATTTAATTTGATAGTGCAAAATCCTGAAAGTGCAAGCTTGACATTTGAAGAGGCTGTAAATCTGTCATTACAAGAAGCCTTAGAAAGACCATATGCAGCAGAATGTCAGAAAGTTATGGAAGCTTAGTTTAACACTTTGACACAAAGCAATGCCTGGACATTGAAGCCAGGTCCTAAAAATAAAACTAGCATTGGCTGTCGATGGGTACTCAGGACTAAGTATGGGCCAGATGGTAAAGTCGAACACTGCAAAGTTATATTGGTAGTGAAGGGCTATAATCAACATCCTGGGATTAACTTCCATGAAACCTTTTCACCAGTGTCTCGACTCAGCTCAATCAGCTTGGTTGCTGCTTTAGCATCAGAGCTAGGATTTACTTTGTACCAACTTGATGTTGTAATGACCTACGTAAATGGAGATCTTGATGAGAAGATCTATATTGAGCAGGCAGACGATTTCAGTACCCTTGGAATGGAATATATAGTATGTTTGCTTGAAAAGTTTATCTATGGACTGAAGCAGTCAGTCAGGCTGTCAATGGTTTAAAAACTTGCACGAAAGACTAAAGACCTTCGGCTAAAGCAATTAAATAGTGACAATTGTGTCTTCTATATGAATGATGTTGTGTGACTCTGATCGTGGTTGTCTATGTAGATTTAATCATTGCTACAAACAGCAAATAAGGTTACACAAGCTTAAGAGAATATTTATATAAACATTTCCAGATGAAGGACATAGGAAAACAGCACTACCATCTTGGAATTGCATTCAAACAAGATGAGAATTCAAAGTCAGTCACTATGTTACAGAGATTATATATAAATGATGTTCTCAATAAATTCGGTATGCAAGACAGCAAACCAGTGAACACTCCATTAGATGAAAACAGTAGGTTATCTAAAGCCACAAAGGAAGAGACAGATAAAATGAGAGATGTTCCATACTAGAAATTCATTGGTCCGTTGATATGCCTCACAGTATCGACAAGGAGAAAAATTGCGTATGCAGTGAGCTCCTTGAGCCATTACAATCAAAACCCTGGGATAGTAGTACACTGGTTTGCAGCAAAATATGTCCTGTGATACCAGAAATATATGAGAAACTATGGACCAATCTACAAGAGATCGGATGCTGAACTGATTGGATATGTGGATGCAGACCGGAGAGAATCTCATGATGACTGGAGATAATATACAGGCTACATTTTTCAAGTGGCATGATCTGCCGTGATGTGAGAGGCAAGAAAACTATTCACCGTAGCTCTTTCGAGCACTAAAGCGGAGTATATACCTCTCACGGACACCACAAAAAAGACAGTTTATTTGTGGAACCTGTTAAAATAAATTGGTTATTTGAGTGTCGATGCAAAATCAACCCTCTTCTATTGTGATAATCAAGGATCATAAAAGCTCATGCATAATCTCGTGTACCATCCGCGTACCAAACACATTGACATTCAACATCACTATGTATATGAAGTTTTTGAACGAGGAAAAATCAACATTAAGGACATTCCAGAGAATGAGATGATAGCCGACGTTCTTACCAAAGTTCTCTTAGGACCAAGCCATCATAAGTGTTTACAAGGAATTGGATTGAGAGACATTGAAATTTTAACACGTGTTTGAGAGAAGGTGTTGTGTATTGTACATAAACATTCTCTTTATTTCATTATCCAACAAGAGTTCTATTGCTCTGTGTTATCATATCAACACCATAATGTTGTTTTTCATAATGTTGCTTTAATAAATGAAACCAACATTGTTGTTCAATAAATAAAACCAACAGTTAGTATTATTGTTTTATACACAGGGTGGTGGTGGGATCTGATTTTCTTTCTCTAGTAATAGGAGAGTAAGTTGTAGTCTATTTTACTTTAGATAAAGAAAAAAAACTAGATTTATTTTAATGTGGACCTTTTGATCAAACAAATTTGACAGGCTTATTGCATAAAAATAGGTCCATACTTGTTATTAAGGAAGATATTTTATTAATACCTTACCCTAATTAGAAATTAGTTTTAAAAATCTCAAAACAATCAATATGCTATTGTCACAAGTTTTTATGTTGGTTTATTATCGATTCTCCACATGTCTCTACTACCAATCTTAAGAGTCGTGATTTGTCTCACTACCCCTTTACCTCCAGTAATCAGATTTTGTTAGTTTTCTCAGAACATTATTCGGCTCCTTGTCCAGAAGGTAAAAGGAAAAGGTTTGTGTTAATTCTTAGAAAATCAATGTCATAGGATTAAGAAGGTATTATTAAATAGACGTAATATCTGTTTGCCTACAAAATAACTGCTTCATGGAATACTAAAAATAATGATTTCACTAAGGAAAATTAGTCAATAACTATTGTTGAAAATGTATTATTACTGGTACTGAAACATTATTCAAATCATATATGGTGTACATTAAAATGGTATGTTCTTATTTCTAGTCACTTTAACAGGATATTCTCTAAGATTGTGTGTAACTTTCATAATATAAACATTTGCAATGAATTGAGCTTGTATTTTCAGAGTTATTTTTGAAAATTTATATTTCATTTTGTTGGTATAGCAATTTAACATTTATGTATTATTAATACTGGTACATTTTTATGCATAAGTTGGTAGTTTTGTTTAAAGTATGTTCTTGCCTGTTATGTATTTAGTGTTTAGTTCATTTTAATACCTCGGTTAATAAACTACTTTTTCAATCCGGTAATGTTTGATGTTCATACTTCAGAGTAAACTTTATGAAAACCTGTGGTGGCACGTTTTCAGGTTATGGGCCCAGAGTCCTTTAAAATTAATGAACATTTATTGTCTGTGTACATCGAGAATCAACATTAATAATAACCTCTAGAAGATTTAGCCTAGAAGCCTTGATAGCCACCATGACAGATGAAGAAAAGTATCGTGTTCCATTATTTGATGGTTCAAACTTTAATAATTGGAAGTTTAGAATGGAAACACTGCTTGATGAACTCAATTTGCTGGAAGTAGTTCAAAGTGATTACCGAACGAAAGTAATTTTCAATGAAGCTGATAGTTCTGAAATATCGAATAAGAAGACAAAAGAACTGGCGGAGTGGAAGAAAAAAGATCGAAAATGCAAGTCTCAATTAGTTCAGAAACTTTCAGACAACGTTCTTGAATGTGCCAAGGATAAAGAATCTGCATTTGAGATATGGCTTTCCCTTATGAATACCTACGCAAGAAAAGGCATAGCTAACCAGTTACTTTTACGTAAAAGTCTTTTATTGATGAAGTTTGATCCATCAAGTGAAACTCTGGAGGTACACTTTAATAGATTTGATAAATTGATTCGTGAATTACGGTCAACGGGTGCTACATTAGGGGAATTAGATATTGTCTGCCATCTTTTAATTACTATGCCGAACGAATACAATGTAGTTGTTACTGCTCTTGAGACTCTGGCAGAAAAATTGACATTGAGCTTTGTAAAGAATAGGTTATTAGATGAGGAACAGAAACGATTATCGGAGGGTATAACAGCAGAAGTCATAACCTCACATTCCTTTATGACCCAAGCAAATCGTAAAGTTACACAAGGCCATAAGAAACAGTCTCAATATTTTTATCAACAAACTAGGCCTAATCAAAACACTCAGCGAAGTCAACTTCAGTGTAAATTTTGTAAAAAGTTTGGACATATGATCTCAGAATGCCGTAAACTTAAGAAGAAACAGAGTGAAAATGAAAGGAAAGCCCAAGTCGCCGAAGTTGAGAAAGCAGAGTTCAGTTTAGCAGCCAATACGTCCTTGGAAGTGGATTCTGTTTTGTTTACATCCTGGTATCTTGACTCAGGAGCTTCAGAACACATGATCTGTGCTACTTATTGTCATCTTCTGACTAATATTCATAATCTCCCAAGTCCTGCGAATATCAAGCTCGCAAAATCAGGTGAAAATTTAAAAGCGACAGAAGTAGGTGATCTCTGTGCGTCTTTTGAGATGGATGGAAAAATCAATGTGATCAAGCTGGGAAGTATTCTTATCGTGCCTGGTCTACAACATAACCTCTTATCAGTCAGACGACTGGATTCCAATGGATGCAAGGTAATTTTTGAAGAAGGTGTAGCAAAAATTTTCAAGCATGATAAACTTGTAGCAGTTGCATCCGAGTCTGCCAAAATGTATTTAGTGACATTTTCTGTTCAAAATACCTGTGCCAATATTGCTGAGGTAGATTGTACAAATCTATGGCATAAACGACTGGCGCATATTGGCAATACCAGTTTGAAGTCTCTTAGTGAAATGGTTGATGGCATGAATGGTGTGAGTAAACAAAAACTTGTAATGCCGAAATCTCCATGTGAGCACTGTATCCAAGGTAAGATGACTAAATTGCCCCATGTAAAAACTCGTTCAAGGGCTAAGCGCCCCTTGCAGCTTGTCCACAGTGATGTCATGGGTCCGATCAGTCCTACATCATATGACGGTAAGAGATATATACTTACCCTAATTGACGATTACAGTCACTTTACCTATGTGTACACGATCAAAGAAAAGTCAGAGGTATTCGAGTGTTTTAAGAAGTATGAAGCTCTAGCAACTGTTCACTTTAATGAAAGGATAAGCCGCTTCAGGTGTGATCGAGGTGGAGAATACTTATCTTCAGAGATGAGAAAATACTTTGAATTCAAAGGTATACAGTTTGAATATACTATCAGATATACACCCTCTCAAAACGGAGTAAGTGAACGCATGAATAGAACACTAATGGAGCGTGTGCGGTGCATGTTATTAAGCACAAATGTTTCGAAAGATCTCTGGTCAGAAGCTGTGATGACAGCAGTATATATTGTTAATAGAAGCCCAACAGTAGCCTTGGATTGTAAAACTCCTGCTGAGGTCTGGTATAGTCAACGTCCAAACTTGTCAAAATTGCGTGTTTTTGGCTGTGTTGGCTATGTGCGCATTCCTAATGAGCTACTTAAAGGAAAACTGAACAATCGTACCCAAAAGTGCATTATGGTCGGCTATTGCCCCAATGGTTATAGGATGTGGAACCCTATCACGAGAAAGATTGTTTTGGCATATGATGTGTTTTTTGATGAAAATGCCACTTGGAGTGGAGAAGATATGACCACATCCCCAGCAGTGAGAGCACCACTACTTTGTGAAACAGTTACCATTCCATCAGAAGGAAGCCTACCTTCAGGCGAAGCGAGTCATGAAGAGTTGGACAAAGAGACGCCTCCACTATCAGATGAAGGTGAACTTCGTCGTAGCTCACGCCCACGCATGAAACCAAGCTATTTGCAAGATTATGTAGCATTTGCTATGAATGCAGAAAGCTTTCTTGACAATTTGCCTCAAGATTTTGATGATGTCAAGGGTAGACCTGACGAGAGGAACTGGAGGCTAGTTATGGAAGAGGAAATGAATTCCCTCAAGAAAAATGACACCTGGGAACTGACTTCCCTACCCCCAGGTAGGAAAGCTATCTCCTGTCGCAGGGTCTTCAACATCAAGAGAGATCAAGATGGTATATATCTTAGTCAACCATCTTATATCAAAAGACTTTTGCAAATTTAACATGGAAAACTGCAAAATAGCTAAAACACCAATAGAGACAAAAAACCCTATTGAAGATGGAGGATCAACCTCTATAATTGGCATCAAGCCATACAGAGAGCTCATAGGCAGTTTGATGCACTTAATGTTATACACCAGATCTGACCCGAGTTTTTCTGTCAATTATTTCAGCAGGTTTCAAAGCTGTGCAACTAACACTCATTGGGAGTCACTGAAGCGCATTCTTCGCTATTTACAAGGAACTTCACACCTAGCTCTGCACTTTCCTAAAGAAGAAGGGACACCCCTAATCGCATATGCTGATGCAGATTGGGCCAACGATTCCAGTCGTAAGTCAACATCTGGATTTCTTCTGAAAGTTTTTGGTTCAACTGTATCTTGGACAACTAGAAAGCAGCCCACTATTGCCTTGAGTACCTGTGAGGCAGAATTCATTTCACTTGCCAATGCCTGTACTGATGTCCTGTGGCTACGCAGTCTACTACTGGAGCTGGGAACCAACCCCAAAGTGCCCATCGTATATGAGGACAACCAGCCTGCCAACAAGTGTCTTGAGAAGTGGGAACACAAAAGATTGAAACATATGGATGTGAAATATAATTTTTTACGGGAGTTAGTGCGTGATAAAGTTCTAAAGATTGAATATGTTCAAAGTGAATTTCAAATTGCTGACATTTTAACCAAAAGCTTAAATGTTACTAAGTTCAAACAACTATATAAGTGGCTGGGATTAAATGCATTATAAATTATGTATTCCTCCCTGTTCCCAACATTTACCTCCTTTCACAGCCTTGTTTCTTGCACCCACTATTAGGATTCATCCATGTTTAACACATTTGCCTCCTATCAGTGCACATTTAAAGCATGTTAAATTGAGGCGAAGTGTTGGTATAGCAATTTAACATTTATGTATTATTAATACTGGTACATTTTATGCATAAGTTGGTAGTTCTGTTTAAAGTATGTTCTTGCCTGTTATGTATTTAGTGTTTAGTTTATTTTAATACCTCGGTTAATAAACTACTTTTTCAATCCGGTAATGTTTGATGTTCATACTTCAGAGTAAACTTTATGAAAACCTGTGGTGGCACGTTTTCACATTTCACAAATATGGTGTTTGTGTAAACAGAGCATAAAACATTCTAATTCATATTATAATTAATTTTTATTAATATTCTTTTGGTTTGATATTATGAAACTTACTGACAACTTAGCTAATTTGAGCTTTCCTTCCCTTCTGACACACGAGTAAACATACTTTTGTCAGGCATTCAAGTTTTGTTTTGTGAGTAGTAGTTTTATATCATATAAATATAATAATATAACAAACCCATTTTAATTATTGTATATAATGTGTGTAGATTTAATATCTATTTATAATCTTAGGATGAGATGGAGGAGATCAACACATCAGAAGACAAAGATTACAATGTTAAAACTGAGGAACACTTTTATGGAAAGATAGAAACCTTTTCTGAAGAACTATCATCAGAAAGCAGTGTGATCAAGGTATCTATTTAGTACCAGCCTGATTAATATAGTACCGTCATCAACGACTTCAATTGCAAGGCATGTTTGTGTAAACATTCTATATTGGGAGTGGTGAATGACATAATGAATGTTATGATGATTCAATAAACAAACAAACTAGATGAACTGGCATAAAGCAGGTATCAGCAGTCCCGAGTTAGAAACCAGGCCAGCAGCCCGGTTAAAGGGGGGTTGTCTTGAGCTCCTCAAGGTTGACTATGGAAGATTTTATGCTATGATGTCATGCTGCTTGTTATGGGGCCACATGGGCTAAGTTATTGTGTTCACCAAGTACCAGTCGGGGCTGCTGCTTGAGCCCAAGGAGCCAGGTTCGACGACCATGCTGGGACCACCTAATGGTCAGATAGGCCATTAGGTAACCCTCAAAACACCTCGTTCGGTCAATATCTTCTCTATATTCACTAAGTTCTTCAATTTAACTGCACTTTTAACATCACATTTTTAGTAGTTATAGTAGTATTAATAAACTTTTTACAAGCCAAGTCAAACATCATTCATGAACCCACACAAATATTCAGGGTTCGGTTAAAGTACGAATAAAACAATTATGAATGTGGGGCCACAGTTTAGGTGCATTCATGTACTAAATATAATATTTATAAAATCCTTCTTTTTAATATGCATGGATTAAACCAACACCTTATAAATTAAGTGTGAAGACATTTAGATTCTGACTTCACTAACACATCTCTGTATATTCCCAATTTTTACTTTAGCTGGCTACAAGGCTGCTATTCAAATGTTTAAAACAACATGTTTATTATACTCAATAACACACTTTGGATGAATATTTTAGAAGGAATCTGATTGTTTGATTTTATCTTTGCAGAATGAACCAGATTATTTGGCACAACTCGATCAATTAGATGAAGGGACTATTACTTTCTATGAATACAACAAGTCAGAGAATTCTCAAGTATCCAAGATAGTCCCATCTGAAATGCAGCAAAATAAAAAAATTGTCCAAAATAAATTATATTTTAATAATATTTCAACTGATATAAATGCAGGAAGAACTAAAGCACAAAGTAAAATTAATATTGCTTCTAAGGCCACAAACGTATATATAAAAAATAACCGAAATAGAAATGGTTTACAAAGTGTTGATTTCTTAATTCAAACATCCATTATTAATGAACAAAAGAGAAACAAATTTGAAAGGCATGAAAATACTTTCAACCTCAAGGGTAAAATGTTAAGCCATACACAATCTCATTCTAGGTATAGACCATTCAAGTGTGAAAAGTGTGGTAAGTGTTTCACACTAAAGTCCACTCTATTGAGACACAACTACACTCACTCTGCTATTAGACCATTCAAATGTGAGGAGTGTGGTAGATCTATCTCGAGGAAGGCCAACCTATTAGCTCACATCCTCACTCATTCTGATATTAAACCATTCAAGTGTGAGGAGTGTGGTAAAAGTTTCTCACTAAAGTCCAAACTTTTGAAACATACCCTTATTCACTCTGATCTTAGACCATTCAAGTGTGAGGAGTGTATTAGATATTTCTCCAGGAAGTCCCACCTATCAGATCATATTCTCACTCACTCTGGTTTTAAACCATTCAAGTGTGGGGAGTGTGATAAATGTTTCTCTCTAAAGTCCACTTTAGTGAAACACACCCGCACTCATTCTGGACTTAGGCCATTCAAGTGTGAGGAGTGTGGTAAAAGTTTCTCACATAAGTCCAAAATTTTGAAACACAACCTTATTCACTCTGATCTTAGACCATTCAAGTGTGAAGAGTGTATTAGATATTTCTCAAGTAAGGCCAACCTATTAGATCACATAGAACACCATTCTGGATTTGAACCATTTAAGTGTGATGAGTGTGGTAAATGTTTCTCACTAAAGTCCACTCTAGTGAAACACACCCGCACTCATTCTAAACTTAGGCTATTCAAATGTGAGGAGTGTGGCAAATGTTTCTCACTAAAGTCCACTCTAGTGAAACACTCCCAATCCCATTCTGGATTTGAACCATTTAAGTGTGAGGAGTGTGGTAGATGTTTTTCACAAAAGTCCAGTCTATATACACACACCCACACTCACTCTGCTCATAAACCATTTAAGTGTGAGGAGTGTGCTAAATGCTTCTCACTAAAGTCCAATCTATTGAAACACACCGACACCCACTCTGGTTTTAAACCATTCCTATGTGAGGTGTGTGGTAGATGTTTCTCACTAAAGTCCAATCTATTAGATCACATATTCACTCACTCTGGTTTTAAACCATTCAAGTGTGAGAAGTGTGGTAAATGTTTCTCACTAAAGTCCACTTTAGTGAAACACACCCACTCTCATTCTGGCCTTAAACCATTCAAATGTGAGGAGTGTGGTAGATGTTTCTCACAGAAGTCCAATCTATTAAATCACATCCTCACTCATTCTGGCCTTAAACCATTCAAATGTGAGGAGTGTGGTAAATGTTTCTCACTAAAGTCCAATTTATTAAAACACACTCAGACTCACTCTGCTCATAAACCATTCAAGTGTGAGGAGTGTGGCAAATGTTTCTCACTAAAGTCCCATATATTTAAACACACACACACTCACTCTACTATTAAACCATTCAAGTGTGAGGAGTGTGGCAAATGTTTCCCACTAAAGTACAATCTATTGAAACACAGTCACACTCACTCTGCTATTAAATCATTCAAGTGTGAAGAGTGTGGCAACTGTTTCTCACTAAAGTCCAATCTATTGAAACACTCTCACACTCACTCTGCCAATAAACCATTCAAGTGTGAGGAGTGTGGCAAATGTTTTGCACTTAAATACACTCTATTGAGACACAACTACACTCACTCTGCTATTAAACCATTCAAGTGTAAGGCGTGTGGTAAATGTTTCTCCCGAAAGACCACTCTAGTGAAACACACCCACTCACACACACACACTCTAATTCTGGACTTAAACCATTAAAGTGTGAGAAGTGTGGTAAATTATTCACACTAAGGACCACTTTATTGAAACACACCAACACTCACTCTGGTTTTAAAATATTCATGTGTGAGGATTTGGTCAATGTTACTTCCAAAAGACCCATCTATTGAGACACACCCAGTCATTATAAACATTAACAATTTACATGTATTATTGTGGTAAATAATTCTCAAAGAAGGTGTTTATTAGAGTACACGTAAACTTATTCTATTATTAAACCATTCAACTCTAAAGATAGTGCTAAATGTTTCTCCCAGAATACCCACTGTAGCACATCCACAATCATTCTGATCTTAAACAAAATTTAGAAAGTATTTGAAATCTTGGTCATGCAAAAGAAGTCAATTGGATCACATACTCTCATTCCTTTCCTAAACAAAAGTGAGAAAAGTGTTATATTGTTTTATCAATAAAGAACAATTATTGAATCACACCCAAATTCATTCTTTCTCAAACAGATGTAAGAAAACTGTTATACATTTTTTATATGGAGTAGCAGTTTAATTAATCATTCTCACACTCATTCTGTACTGAATTATTTCAATTGTTAGTCATTTTATCTTATGTCAAATGCATTACCAGCTGAGTTATTGTGTAAAACTCTTGTTATTGGTTGTTGTTACAAATTAGATGCTACTTATGCAAAGAAGTAGCAGCTCAATTTTATAAAACTGAGATTAACGGCCAGTGAGCTTGATGTTCTGACCACATAACACCCTTTTTTCACAATTGTTGGCATTATCATAGCTAATTGCAGTGACCTCTCAGTTGCTGTAACTCGATTGCAGGATCATACCATAGAGCTATTTTTAAATACAGTGAGTCAATATTGTTTTACGTTTGAAACTTAACACATCTTTATTCTGACTTACCCCAGCAAATAATAGTTTACTTAAACCCATGCTAATGATTAATTTTTAAAATATTAAATATCAGAATTTTAAAGTAGCACTCACAAACAAACACACCTTTAGATTTTATTAGTTTACCCATATACAGAAGTAGTGGTAAACATATTATTTGGCGGTTGAATAATTATAAAGCTTTTTTTTTCAATTATAAGCTATATTCAATATTAATATAAATAAATATATCAAATATTTTTCAAAACATTTCAAGTACCTATATTAATGATGCAATAAGATAAAACTATTATTAATTATATTAAATGTATGGATTAAATAGCCAAGCGATTCTATTTGTTAGTTGGGGATATAACCACAGATAAATATCATATTCTATAAATTGGATCAAAAAATTAACAAAAAATCAAATCAACTTAGAAAACACACTAAAAATTAAAAAAAAAAACTTTTTCCTATCATCTTTGAATTTTTATTTTTTGAAGTCTTTGCCAAATTAATAACTCAACTAAACAACTATGTACAACGTACAAACTATAATACTCAAGTTTGAATAATGGCCATATTTTTAAAAATCACAAGTGAATGACTGCAAAATGAAATAGCTACAAAGATATTTCTCAGAAAGAAGCTTGTTAACAAGAGGAGTAATCATATACCAATTTTCCATTATTATGTATCTTTTGGACCATTTATTGATTCCAACTGTAGCTAAAATTAGTTAGCTAGTAGGTAGAGAAAGACTAGGAAACAAAATGTTTTGCAAACTCCAGAAATGAATTTTACATTGCAGAATAGAAGAATATTAAAATGTAAAATTAAATGTGAGTAATCAGATATAAATTATAATTTCAAGATTCAACATAACAAAATATAAATCAATGCAGTATTGGATTTTTTTAATAATTTGATTACAATATAATTTTAATTAATTGCAAGTATGTAAGTATTAACTGTATGCTCCTATAATATGCTCCTATATTTTACACATGTTTTTAACTAAGGAAATATGTAATATATACCATTTTCAATGCTATTTTATTTTCAAGATTTTTGGCATTGTGTGTTTATGTTTAAAAAAAACATTTGGCCAAAATACACCCCAATTCCAAAAAATGTGTTGATTTCTTCATTAACCAGTACAGTTGATTTAGTGTCTACTTTTATTAATACTTTTTATAAACGCCTTAGGATTTCTATCAATATTTTAATGTGACTAGTCACCTTTCTCATCTTCATTTTTGGCATTCCAATCTAGTTGAAATGTTCCTTTTTATCTTTTGATGTTTTGTCCTCTGTAGTCAGTCTTTGTGGTGTTTCGAGCAGAAGATCTTCATTATTCGGGGGTAAATATATTGTGGGAGTGGGTAATCATGAATAATTATGGTTGCTTTATTCTGTTAGGAATGAAAAATAGATTAATTTGATACTTTTTATTTTAGATATTAAACAAAAGGCTATGGAATACTTGACACACAATACATAGGTATATATTAGGTATGCTACAAGGCTTTCCTTCCTATCTCACGGGCATATAAGGGGTCATCCCTAAACCCCCTAATTCTTTTTTCTAACCTTTTTAGCTCCCTCTCCTCCCATGTAACACCACGTTGACATTTAGCCTTACTCCCCTCCTCTCCAACCTGTATTATATAACTTTTCTCACTAGAAGTGGTTGTCATATTTTCATAGGGAAGTTTTTTAATACTAACAGGGATTCAGATTTTATACTTCTTAAAATTAATTTTAAATCCTGAATATAAATTACTTCAGGGAGTATTATTATTTACGGAGAGCCACACATACAGATAAGACAGACATGAATACTTTGAGCTTAAATTCCTCAGGTTCATGAGGGAAAACCTCTGCTATATTTATGTTATAAATTTCAGGTTTGTGATCTAAGTAAGAGCAAGAAGGTACTACTATCTACTATATGCTGGCTCTTTTCTATAGTGGTGCTACATGATGATATTAAAGTCCCCACATTCGATGCTTGAGTGACACTGGAGGAAGACATCTTTCCTAATATAGTGAACTTTTTTTATAGTCATTATTATCATATAGAGAGCTACTTAAACAATTCTAGGTATACAACTTTTCTAAATTATTTTTTGAATTAATCTACAATTTTACTTTAGTTAACTTATCAATACCTAGGCTGATGTTTCGTTCTAACATCGATCCTGGATCCTGGCTTCACTACCGAAAAAGACCAGGTGGCTGATGAAGTGGATATCGGGGTTCGAATACCTGTCGGGTGTACTCAGAGTGGCTTTTCCTAACTGGTTTTATACTCTCTCTCCGCATTAGTGATGGTAGATTACCTCTAAAATTTTACCTTCCTTATTCCTACAACATTAGATAAAAACATTAAAAAATAAATATAATAACTACAATTATTTGATTATACCACCCCACAAAATGTATATTAAAAGGGTAGCATTTTAAAGAAAATCTATAAGTATTTGCCTGGTAGGAGAGTGGGAAACTATTTAGGAAAAGCAACCTTCAGTAGACCTGACTGGTATTCAAACCCCATCTTTCTGTCATCAGCTGTCTAGTCTACTGATAAAATGACAACTTAGACCATGCGGCAACCATAGCGTGTGTATAGTAGTTGAATTTATACATACACACACACACACACAGATTTATCAGAAGGGAAAAGGTATTGGCTTAAATACACCTACTTTTTGGAACTACAAGTAATTAAGGATATTTGAAGCTTTACTTTTCATAACATGCTTTTGGTACGAAGAAATAACACTATACATGGATTCTTCAAATCTGCCTTGAGATAAATTCTGTACTTTTGCTTTGTTCCATTTCACTGCAGTATCTATTTGAGACTCTTCCGCTGTTTTTTCCTTGAAATCAGTTTTTATATGCAAGCAATGAACTAGTATCCTCTTTTTGAAGAAATTATTTTTGTATTTTTACAAACACAAGTGCACGGCCTACTTAAAATAATGTGCAGTTATAATCTAAATTATACTCAAACTCCACTATATTTATAAATTAAGGTCGCTTTGACATACAGCCACTATCCAACTAAAAGCACGCACACCCTATTTGGAGGTTAACTATAAGTATGTTTATCAAAGGTGAAAACTTGAACAATAATATTATTTTTTAACATTAGAATTTGAATATAAGATGTGTGATATGTAACACTTTGATGTACCACTCCCTTCCCCTATGTAACAACATGTAGACATTATTGCTCACCCCTACCCCCACAAAGCGTTATGTGGCTTATGGACGACCCCTAATCACAACTGAAATAGATAGTATTAACACACCATTTTATCCAAGGAGTTCCCATTTTCTCTCAAAAAACCCCAATCTTAGAATTCACAAGTTAAAATCTCAGAGCTCGAATATACCGTCCACTCTGTAACCAAAGAAGATTTTCCAGTTGGGACATTGAGGCCCCTCATATACTTCTCCAGTAACTGCAAATTCCTTACGCTGATTGGCTGGTTGATCGCTCATAATTTCTCCTACTTTATTTAATTTTCAAACTCCCTTAACTTGATTCTTAACTAAAAAATAAATAAAACAAAATAACCCAATAGCTTCAGATTAAAAATAATAGTAATACACTTGCACAAAAATGGATCCCAATAACAATGCCTTTATGAGAGTTAAAATTGATGTGCCTCTCTGTTCAGTCGGCCCTTGTATCTTTCCTCCGCACTTGCACCGGCCACGCCACCCACCCTCTCTACTGCCTCCGAGAACCGAGAACCGAGAACAAAAGGCATGCCCTAATGCTCCCTGAAGGGGAGCACGAGAGCAAGTTCCAACACGTACCGAC
>CABEEJ010007130.1:21149-33486 GCA_901482245.1 Timema douglasi | reverse complement strand
GGAAAGAAGCAGAAAGGGGTGGAAAACCCATGTCCTCCGATCTTGATGAAATTTGATACTTGGGGGTTATTAGTGTCGTGGATTATGAACATGACATTAATTTGTGTATGGAGCCCACACGATGTTTCTTGAGGTGTGGGCGCGGGCGTAGAACTGAATATTTTAAAAATTAATAGAAACTACTTCTCTATGCGGTGTGAAATTGAAATTATCCAGGCAGGGCAGGATTTACGTATGTGGGGGCATCAGGGCGGCATACAGTGTGGGCCCCCCATAAACCCATATAAATTACATCATAGCATGTCCGAGGAAAGGTGTATATATATAATATTTGTCTGGTCTTACCAATTAGATTAGACCGTTAGTAGAAATAAAGGTTTGTATAAACCGAACGGATATACGTAGTGCTAAAAATAAAAGAAATAACAAGTAGCAAGAGCCGATATGTTAATACTTCATTATTATAATCAAAGGAGACTTTACAAATAAAAATCACCGTTAACGTGGAGAGGTGATAGGAAAACCACCACCATATTTCCGTTTTTATAAACATGAAATAAGTTTGTGATAATTTTCGAGCATCAGAAATGCACGAAGAGTCTTTCACAGATACATTTTCACAATAGACTGGGATCATATTGGTAACTACTCGCTGGCTCGCTCACCAGTCTGGCCGAACTGCCACCACAACAAACATAGGAGTTTCAAAGTTTCTTGAGATTAACTGACTGAATTTGTCAGAGCAACAACAAATTGGAAGACAAAAATGGTATCAAAGGCAACGCTGAGACAGTGGCGCTGTCAGGTGGTTCGTGGAAACACTTTGAGAGGAACTGCTGCAGCACGCCGAAATGTATTTGGAGTTAGCGCGCTAAATTGTAAATATCAACAGGGACTTTCCTAGGAAATATTTCAAGTGTCGGTAGGATTTTTATTTTTTATCCAAGCTGCACACATATTAATTTGTTCATGCCTCATTATTTCGTGCAGGAATAACATTATGTTGGACCAAAAACAAGAAAGCATTTGAAATAGAAAATTATTATTTTTTACTTATTTTGGGGGTGTGTGGGGGCCCCTTTCCGTGGAGAGTCCCGGGGTTATCGCCCCGATCACCCCCCCCCCTTAAATCCGTCCCTGGGTATAAGGACCTAGGGACCATTCAAAATAGCCATAAAGGTCTGGAAATGTAAAATTTCCTTGAAATGGGGGGGGGAGGGGGGGATCCGGGGGTTATAAATTAAGGGAAAATAAACACTTTTAAATTTGATATAAAAGTAAGAACTATTGGAATGGGGGCTTTGAAATATCCAAAATTAAAAGAATAAACTGCTTCTCAGTGTGGTAGAAGAGTGAAATATGTCAGCCACCCTAAATATACATAAAGGTATAAACATTTTAAAATTTTAAAAATGAAATACTTCAAAATGGAGAGAGAAGCAAGTGAGCCCAAAATGTCCAAAATAATTTTTTTTTTTTAACTTTTTGGTGGGGTAGAAAATTAAAATTGTTAGTAAATGAAATTGTAGGGGGGCATTTAAAATAATCAGAAGACTACGCACATTTAAAATTTAATATGGGAACCCAGGAAATTACTAACACTAAGATTAGCAACAGATTATCGGTGTGGCAAAAAAAAAAAAGTGAGAAGGTAGAGGGACCACCCCAGAATTCCATAAAAGATGGAAAGTTTGGAATTTCAAAATGGGAGCCCAAGAAATCGGAAGTTGGAGGGAGGTGGCTCAAATTTCCTAAGCTGTTGGATCAAACCTTCTCGATATGGTAAAAAAAAGTATAGGCAGATGAAAAACTTAAAAATAAACAAACACTAAAACTAAATATTATCTTAAAGGGGGAATGGAGGAAAATGGACGGATAAACTCTCAAAGAACGACAACAGTTAGAATAAGCAATCTCTGGGGACATAGCTTGGGAAACCATGGTGCTGATTTATTCAATATGTTTCTGTAACACTGTATATAATTTTGTGTATTCTCTTTGGTGAAATGTGATGCTCTTTTTTATTACATGTTTTTGTTACAATGCCTATAGACAAGAAGGAAGTTTTAGGACTGCCAACAGTAGTTCAGGTTTGTGGAGGGACGGGTTGGCAGCTGGATGTTGAACGTCCTCATTCAATATAGTTGTCAATAACCATCTTTAGGACTGCCAACAGTAGTTCAGGTTTGTGGAGGGACGGGTTGGCAGCTGGATGTTGAACGTCCTCATTCAATATAGTTTTGATGTAACTTCCCTTTGAGAAGAACGGCTCAAACTGCTTGTAAACTGTAACTCAACACAGCATTTTAACGATTTATTCCTTATTTTTACTTAACAGACCCTAGAAACGCTAAACGTATTTCAGTCTCGTGCACAAAGAGAGTTATTTGCGAGAATTTGTTCATGTATATACTTGAGTATGTATTTGATGAAAATTAACAATTAGTTAACCAATGTACAAACTGAACTAACTATTAGTATACCCGTAGTACTATTTTTTTACTTCACATCATTCAGTAATGTCGTTAGCCTTATAAGATTTGTTTTTATTTTATTATTATTATTATTATTAGCATCGCGTCTTACTACCCGTTCGGGTTATACGCACTTACGCTAATGTGTAATGGTAGGGTGATTGTGAGATGAAATGAAGGACCTACAGTTTAACGTGGAATCCGAACCACGGTGGAGGCCTGGCATTCCTCACATTCACAATATGTCTTGTCATGTTTTTATTTTAAAATATTTGTATAAAAACGTGCATCACTACGTAGACTACCGCAATGATAATTTATTATTTAAAAACAAGCGTATAACCTGAACGGGTAGTAAGACGTGGTGCTAAATAAATAAATAAATAATAAATTTTAAAAATAACTAAATAAGTTATATTAAAAAGTGTAAATTAACTTTGGAATCGTGTATATACGGTGAGTGATTATTAAAAAAAAATATTAATTGATTTTATAGTAAACAATATGCTTATTAAAAGAAAGATCAAACAACATAATTATAATTGGGGACGTGGCCTCCCTACCATGTTTATGTTTAAAATAAATACTAAATAAAATGTAGGACTATATTAACAATAAATTTAAAACTACAAGTTTTTTACTCGGATAACATTAACGTTATTGACTTGAGCGTTTGCCATTTGTAGTCCCTCTGTCTCTCTAGTCTAGCACGCTATCCCCAAAGCTATTATTACTTGTGTATCAACGAAATAGAAATAATTATCCAGCACGGTGCACTCAATGCGATAATAGTGTTCCATTTTGTGTTTGTGTTTGGTACAATGGCGCGTTTGTATCCATCGGTTCAATTCTTGGGATCTTGGCCACGCTGTATTGGATACCATTCTGTCACCAGGCATCACAGTATCCGTGTATTTAACCAGGTATCACATTATCCGTGTATTTAACCACTTATCACAGTATCCGTGTATTTAACCAGGTATCACAGTATCCGTGTATTTAACCACTTATCACAGTATCCGTGTATTTAACCACATATCACAGTATCCGTGTATTTAACCACGTATCTACAGTATCCGTGTATTTAACCAGGTATCACAGTATCCGTGTATTTAACCAGGTATCACAGTATCCGTGTATTTAACCAGGTATCACGGTATCCGTGTATTTAACCAGGTACCACAGTATCCGTGTATTTAACCAGGTATCACGGTATCCGTGTGTTTAACCAGGTATCACAGTATCCGTGTATTTAACCAGGTATCACGGTATCCGTGTATTTAACCAAGTACCACAGTATCCGTGTATTTAACCAGGTATCACGGTATCCGTGTATTTAACCACTTATCTACAGTATCCGTGTATTTAACCAGGTATCACAGTATCCGTGTATTTAACCAGGTATCACAGTATCCGTGTATTTAACCAGGTATCACAGTATCCGTGTATTTAACCACGTATCACAGTATCCGTGTATTTAACCAGGTATCACAGTATCCGTGTATTTAAACAGGTATCACAGTATCCGTGTATTTAACCAGGTATGACGGTATCCGTGTATTTAACCAGGTATCACGGTATCCGTGTATTTTACCAGTTATCACAGTATCCGTGTATTTAACCAGGTATCACGGTATCCGTGTATTTAACCACGTATCACAGTATCCATGTATTTAACCAGGTATCACGGTATCCGTGTATTTAACCAGGTATCACAGTATCCATGTATTTAACCAGGTATGACGGTATCCGTGTATTTAACCACGTATCACGGTATCCGTGTATTTAACCAGTTATCACAGTATCCGTGTATTTAACCTGGTATCACGGTATCCGTGTATTTAACCACTTATCACAGTATCCGTGTATTTAACCAGGTATCACAGTATCCGTTTATTTAACCACGTATCACAGTATCCGTGTATTTAACCAGGTATCACGGTATCCGTGTATTTAACCACGTTATCACAGTATCCGTGTATTTAACCACGTATCACAGTATCCGTGTATTTAACCAGGTATCACAGTATCCGTGTATTTAACCAGGTATGACGGTATCCGTGTATTTAACCACGTATCACGGTATCCGTGTATTAACCCAGTTATCACAGTATCCGTGTATTTAACCAGGTATCACAGTATCCGTGTATTTAACCAGGTATTACGGTATCCGTGTATTTAACCAGGTATCACAGTATCCGTGTATTTAAACACGTATCACAGTATCCATGTATTTAACAACGTATCACAGTATCCGTGTATTTAAGCACGTATCACAGTATCCGTGTATTTAACCATGTATCACAGTATCCGTGTATTTAACCAGGTATCACAGTATCCGTGTATTTAACCAGGTATGACGGTATCCGTGTATTTAACCAGGTATCACAGTATCCGTGTATTTAACCACATATCACAGTATCCGTGTATTTAAGCACGTATCACAGTATCCGTGTATTTAACCAGGTATCACAGTATCCGTGTATTTAACCAGGTATCACAGTATCCGTGTATTTAACCACTTATCACAGTATCCGTGTATTTAACCACTTATCACAGTATCCGTGTATTTAACAAGGTATCACGGTATCCGTGTATTTAACCACTTATCACAGTATCCGTGTATTTAACCACGTATCACAGTATCCGTGTATTTAACCAGGTATCACGGTATCCGTGTATTTAACCAGGTATCACAGTATCCGTGTATTTAACCACGTATCACAGTATCCGTGTATTTAACCAGGTATCACGGTATCCGTGTATTTAACCAGGTATCACAGTATCCGTGTATTTAACCAGGTATCACGGTATCCGTGTATTTAACCAGGTATCACGGTATCCGTGTATTTAACCACTTATTACAGTATCCGTGTATTTAACCAGGTACCACAATATCCGTGTATTTAACCACTTATCACAGTATCCGTGTATTTAACCAGGTATCACGGTATCCGTGTATTTAACCACTTATCACAGTATCCGTGTATTTAACCACGTATCACAGTATCCGTGTATTTAACCACGTATCACAGTATCCGTGCATTTAACTACGGATTAGGAATGAGGAGGTTCAGTGAGAATCATTTCATGGAAAGCATCCTTCACTACTCTCTGCCGGGTCTCAAACCCCGACCTTACCGTCACCGGACATCCTAACAAGAAGAGTGCGCCATTTATCCTCGTGTCCACCGATTAAAATCATGGTAATGTAAACACTCCATCAACTTTGGTTAATTGAATGTAAATCTAAACTAAAAATGAACTGGTTGTTTTGCAAGTGACAGTATTTGAGTCATGTAGGTGTGTTTTTGTTTGTGAAAGTTTGCTCTAAGAAAGAAAGAAAGAAAGGCTAAATATCAAGGTCATTCCAGCCAGACTAGAACAAAAGTAACACTCAAAGGTAATACAGAATCTAGGTCAAACATGGCTACAAGATGATATTACGGGAAAACTAGGTGTCGTTTTAGCAAGAATATAACCAGCGTTGGTGGATACACGGACAAAGGCGTCAGTTTCGTCTTCACTGGTTTGCTTCTACCTTGGAGGTTGGGGTTCGGATAAGCTCGAGTCTATTGAGCTGATTTTCCCATATTTTATCTCGACTTCTACGCGAAAATAATAATACATTTTTTGAATATTCCCTTCGTCATCCCGTCGAGTGTTGTTATACGGATATCCCGGACGGGTAGTAAGACGAGGGGCACGGCACGGGGATGGGTGGGAAATAGAACGTTTCAATTGTTTGTCCTAACAATGATATCTGACGCTGAATCAAGTGAGACCATCATTGCAAACAGCACACTAATTACATCAGAGCAGATGCGCTGATTTACTTGTTCATAGAACATATCTGTTCACACATGGTTTGGTAGGTATCTCAGTGAGACAGTCATCGACACTAAACTATTACAGGAATAAATACACTCACGATTTATTACAATTAATATTCATTTGTTGGGCCCACTCATTTGAAACACTATGGTTTATAATCTCGAAAATGTCAGCTATTAATACGTGAGAGAGAGAGAGAGAGAGAGTTGAGAGAGGGCGCTCTCTACATGTGGCGAGCACTCGGTTGAGCGTACTCCACTTGTCCCACCAACAAACCGGATCTCCGAGTCATGCAAGAAAGCAGGAAGCTCCCTAAGATGCCTTCTAGCCTAGTGACCCAGTTGTTGTTGGCCGTGTCACCTTGACCACGTCACGGACAGGTGAAAGTGACAATCCGACTCTTCTCATGCAGTCATCCGTGTCACATCCTACGACTTGCAGGATCTATCAATTGCTATCACAACCATTAACAAACAAGAGAGAATGATTCCTTTACCTTCAACACCTCCTAAAGACTGAACCAGTGTCTAACGTTTGAAATGATGAGTGATACCAGGTAGGCGGATAGATAGATGGATAGAATTATAGATAGATTGAAAGAGAGATAGGTAGATATATTGATAGCTAGATTAATATGGGCATTGATAGATTGATCAATATAGATTTATACAGTATAGTTTTATAAATACATTGATAAATATATTGATTGATATATTAGAAAACAAACACAAATACTTAACAACCGACCGCGACAGCAGAAATTTCCGACTTTCTCCCCCCCCCCCCTTTCCCCCTTTCTCATCCCAGAAAAATAATCCTTGATTGTTCCGACCTTCACGCACAGCTCAACCATAACAACCTTGTGATCGCTGCACGCCACTGGGATAACAAGTGAGGAACTAATACTGGCGGAAGGATTGGCCCAAGATGGTGAGACCATCTCCAGACCCTCCGAACTGGACCAAACAGCGACCTTCACGATTTACTTACGAGTACCATTATACCACCTTCCAAAAACCCTTTCAACTCAAGATCTTCACGACTATAGTGACACTAACCATAACTAAATATTTATTACACCATCACGCAACGGTATCACTTCTAACCCTTATCACCTTCATTCCATGGGGATAAGGGCTAGGGTGGCCTGGCGGTCTAGGGGTAAGGTGTCAGACTTCTGTACTGGGGTCCGGGGTTCAATCCTCGGTCCCGGCACAGATTTATCTGATTACCAAATCCTTCCTTCACCTCTGACAAGACGTGTATTAATCACAACTTGTGAATGTGGGGAATGCCAGGCCTCCACCGTGGTTCGGATTCCACGTTAAACTGTAGGTCCTCCATTTCATCTCACAATTACCCTACCATTACACATTAGCGTAAGTGTATATAACCCGAACGGGTAGTAAGACGCGGTGTTTATAATGATAATAATAATAATATATCATAATAATAATAAGGGCTAGTGACTGCTGCCTGTAACCCCAAAAAGGAGAATCAGCCTCACACCCCCAGCTGTAAATACGTTTCAGTCTCGCAGGTCCGGCAACGGCCGAAAGGTGACTACAATAATTGAGGATGGGAGTGTAAGGTGTCGTCCTTCCTTCCTTGCACGTGTCTAGCTGATTGGAGCGTTCACGGGATGGAGGTTAGTGAGAAGAGGAGTCAGTGTTGGGGTTGGATCACGCCAGCTGGACGAGGAGAAGACAATCGGAGCCGGGAGGTGGCCGCCTCCAACCACAAAGAAGTCGTCGGTGAGCGTCGCAGAGACCACCTAAAATAGCACCCACAATAACAAGGCCACCAAACAAGACTACGACTTAATTTAACCCATGCTAAAAGCTCCTCAACAGGAGAACCACGATACCAAGAGATAAGCTAATCAAGGGACTTCCCCTTAACACGGTGACACGATCTGAGACAAGAGCTAAAGTGGCGGAGTTCTCCCATGAACGATGTCAGACAATTCACCCGTAAAACCAACGCGGACAACTCGACACAAACAGTGACACTCCTTCCCACCTTCCAAGTAATTTTATACAAGAACTCCGACACCAGCAAATTCGCTATCACACCAAGGTACGGGTTGATCCCTACATACCCCCACTCAACATAATTGCCCCGTGTCACAAGTGCAAGAATAATCCTAGGTGCCTTAAGTGCCTGAAACATCACATTACAAAGGACTACCCCAAAAAGGATCCCACCACTCCAGCCTGGTGTGTTAACAGTAAGGAAAGCCATATCGAAAATTACAGTAAACTTCCTATACACTTGAGCCTTCTTAAAATAAAGAAGCTCGATCATGAATCGAAACGACTTTTACGGCTGTTGTGTTATCACTCTTTATTATTCATTTTAGAACTTACTTCTATCTTAGTTACTTTTTATTTTCTTATGTTGGTATGAAACGGCTAGTTTATTATGTTTGTGACGCTCTTCTCTCTGCTTCAGTGTAATTTATAACTAATAATCTGGTAGGCAAATATTACACTTCTTCAAGTTGCATAAAGCGAAATAGTAGTTTAGCTATGAATAAATGCAATAATATTTACAAAAATATGTCACGCTTCCATAATCTTTACAAAGTCTGCACAAAAACTATAGTGCCGGTATGGTCGATCCCTAAACGCTTTCGATCATCCGAATCCCTCAGAGATGCTTACACGAAAACCAAATTATTGTGCCGATGTAAGTAAAGTTCTTGATAGGCTATGCATTTCACTATGGACATTTAAATGTATCTATCTAAAAGCAACATTGTTCTTAAAAGCCAACATATGAATGCTATTGACATCTTGAACCTACCTTAACCTACACTCACGAATTATTCAGCCCCGCATGTAGTAACATCTCAGATGTGACATTTCTTCTTATGCTACAATTTTCCCGGATGCGTTAGCCCTGCTGGTCCACGTGTTATTTCCCCCCAAAACTAGATCTAAATATAAAAAAAACTATGGCTATAGTGCACATTTAGGATGGGATTCTTTATTTCTTTATCGCTTTCAAATTATGATAAATTTAATCTTTTCTAGCACCTATACACACAACAACATAAGCTAATTTCTGATTATAACGAAACAAATGATTTAATTTAATTTAATCTAGCACCGTGTCTTACTACCCGTTCGGGTTATACGCTTAAGTACTAATTAAGCTAATGGGTTAAATATCGGGAAGGTTGAATTTACAGGAAGTGAACCCGCTTTTTCGTGGAGTAAGAGTGGAAAACCTTTTATGAAAAACCACCTCCAGTTACCCGACCGAAACTCAAACCTCTTACCACTCTGTCCACGGCAGTCTAACTCAACACAAAACTAGCGCATTAGCTAACTACACCACCGAGGCGGGTATCAACAGTTGGGAAAAATGTATAAATCATTACACAAATTCTTAGAAAAAACACTTGATTGCTACTTTGAAGCACGGTCCTATCAGGCTGGCCTGATCCTTCAGTTCCCTCTATCAACAATATTATAAAAACAATATTTGATCAACATTTTTTATTTGTTCACACATGAAAGGCTAGGTTAATCTTGTATTGTTTTTGTTTAAAACAAACAAATACTGTGCACAGAAAAAATAAATTTGCTAAAATATTTCTTACGCATTTGAGTTGTTTGACAATCTGCTTCTGGTTGTTAGAAGCTGATCAAAGTTTTATTAATCTAGATAATAAAATAATAATTACTCATTAAATAATTAGTTTTGTTACTTACTACTTTTAAACGATCAATGCTTAGGCGTATTAATACAGTGGTTAGATCACCAACTCTTTGACGGGTTTATGTCGAACATCTACACCAGAAAATAAAGTTTAGGCATTCTGCACACTGCTATGGAATACATGGCAGAATTGTATCAAATCAATTAGTTGAGTTTTATAATTTTGTTTGCTGATTTAGAATTTTTTCACTAATATTTGTTTTATTATATGCCTGGTCAGTGGCCGCATGGTCTAGGGCGTTACCCCATAATACATTATACTGCAAATGAGAGGGAGATCAAGGTTCCAATCCTGGTCGAGTCTACTGATGGTGGTTTTTATTAAATGATTTTTCACTCTCCCTCCACACAAACGCGGGTATATTTACTCTATATTCAATCTTCCTCATCCTTAACTCATTAGCGTAACTAATATATATATGTATATTAGCGTTGCTAATATATATATATATATATATATATATGTACAACCTGTGATAGGTAGTAAGACACAGTGCTTAAAAACTATCATTTGCTTAATTTGGATTTAAATAGTGTAATATTTTAATATATCTCCCTTTTAAGTGTAATATTTAATTAGCGTAGTTAAGTTGTCTAGATCTGTTTTTCTAGCACTGATTCTCAATACCTGTTGGGGGTATACACCTCTGGAAGTGTTATTTTGGTGATAATCTTTCTTTCAAAAACATGAATGGTGTACTAGGGCCCAAAAACATTCTCTTCTATCCTTCGATGAGGCACACTCGGGTCAAGAATGTTAATGGTTTCTTTTAAAAAAAGGGTGAAAAAATTTTTTTACTAAAGATTTTTATAATTAATATTGTAGACAAAAAAAGCCAGCCGTTCATAAGCCTATCTTAGTAATAGTTTAGAAAACATTTGCTCGATTCACCTCTTTTGCAACCCTACCTTGAGCATCTTTCATTTTTCTAGAAGAAAACCTAAATGTTGAAAATGTGATGTTAGTTGTTTATTCTCTTTACTCAAAAATGATCGTAGATCTTTCAATGAATGAACATTAATAAAACTATCACACTTTGTTGTCAAATAAACTCAATAAGTAACTAGCCAATAGATAAAAATAATATTTGTGTGTTTATAATGAAATAAATGAATCAACCAAGCTTAACCTAACCTTACAAGTATATAAAATTTAAATTACAAAAACAGTTTGTGTGTATTAAAACATTTAGAGACTAGTAATTTCCATGCAAAGTTGTCATGTGAATATTCTGATGGAGATATTTTAATTAATTAATTATTTAACCAACCAATCAAAATATTTTAATGGCTGACACTTTTTTGGTGTCTTGTGTAATCAATAATGCTGCTAGGTAATGTTTGGGAAAATAAAATAATTCTCAAAAGAAACCGTAAACGTTCTATACCAACCCACTTTTCCTAAATGTGTGTTTTAATAATTCATAGTAGGGGCCGGCCCTTTTTGAACCTCATATGACTTATAAGTAGCCTGGCGTGTTTATATCTTTATTAAGAGTTGTTAGTATATTCCCAGATTAATACGAACAAGTTGAACCAGTAAGTGATAGTACCAGGCGTTGCTTTCTCTGGAAACAATTTTCTCTCACCTCCCCTTGGAATAAATTTGCCCCCTCTAGATTTATTTCATTCCCTCTGATACTCTCAAATATGAAGTTGAAAGCTGGCCTTGAGTAATACATATTTAAAAATGTACATAATTAACAAAAATTTGTCATATATATATGTATTTGGAAGGTAAAAAAAAAGTGGTGTGTGGACAGGGGCAAACTATGACCATTTGCAAAATTAATAAAGTCTCTCTCTTAAGGTGGTGGTATAGGGAACGTAAAAAAAGGTCTGCATTTTTCAGTTTTGATTGAAAACAATTTCTGGTCAAAATAAATAAAAAAATTCTTCAGTACAAACATATAGTTTAATTGTCTTCACATGCTGATATCAACAGTTGTTGAATATCTGTCAAGAGTGTCCTGGAATTTAATGACAACTTTTTAGCTTCATTTAAAATGTTCATCATCTAATGACGCCGTGATCATGACAGATATTCAACAATTGTTGATATCACCGTGAGCAGAAAATTAAACTCTATATTTCTATCGGGGAAATATTTGACCTATTTGGGCCAACAAAAATGTTTTTATATAAAAAGTGCAAAAACATTGACCTTCGCTTGCTTTCCCTGCATCCTCACTCTTAGCTTGCAGTCCAGGTGTTTAGGAGCGCAGTTCCCTACATCCCCACTCTTAGCTTGCAGTCCAGGTGTTTAGGAGCGCAGTTCCCTACATCCCCACTCTTAGCTT
>CABEEJ010007130.1:0-19604 GCA_901482245.1 Timema douglasi | reverse complement strand
ATGGACCAACGAGACAACTGTATAACAGTGCTGTGTTCTCCAAGCCCGGGCAGAGTGTAGATCGAGCTACATTCTCTGCAAATTCGAAACACCACCACACATAAATGGGAGGTGCTATTGACCCTCAACTTTTCTCAAAAATAAATTTAAACACACATTATAATTTCTTTCACTTAATATACTCATGTAAAATCAAAAATCAAAAAAGTTTTTAGCAATACAACTTTTCCATGTTTTACTTTAACTATTTCTAGCGTTATAATTTGTTTTCAATTGTTTGTAAGCCTAGTGTAAAAGATATTCATTTAAGACTTCACAGGCGTTGTTCAAGACTATTACTACATACATCATACACTTATTGGCTTGCCCACACATTCGTAACGAGACTTAGGACATGATCTATTAAGAAACTGAGATACAATGTTCATTTTCATATTTTATGAAAAATACAGGGTTTAAAAATTGTTTTGGTTATCTATATATCCTACTTTAGATGCATCAGTGAATGATATATAATATAGCGTGCTAATTTAATAGAAATAACGATGGTCATTTTTAAGATACAAAATTGCAGCTCCCGCTAAGTAGAAAAATGGCAGCGCTAACAGGGAAACTAATAAGTTATAAAGAGATGGTAGGAGTCCGTAAGAGCCTGTACTGCAATTTAAGAGTGGAATGACCTAAGGAGGCATCCAATTTTTTTTTAAATTACCACAAAAAGATCAATATACCTTTAAAAAAATGGTGTGGTGATCTTTGGGCCCTCCTTTAAGTTTGAGGGAGGCATTTACCCTCATACCTCACTTGATTTTAATTTTATTTATTTGCTATTTCCCCCCTCCTCCCCTCTCCTTCCGCCTCTCCACCAGTAGCAAAAGGGGCCACTGCCACCACCACCAATTTAAACATATTGAGCATGTTAGGATTTGGAGCTCACGACTGTTTTGGAATTTGCACCTGGAAAACTGGGAAAACATAGGATATTTTCTAATAAAAAAGTATTGGCAGCCCTGCTTTCAAGAAAAACATTATCCAGAGCTTAAGTGCAACTTTCATATCAAATTAATAAAACCAAGGGCCACCATATACTAGACGACCTGGTCATCCGCGTCTACAGAGAATGTTCTTGACTGCGGTGGCCACTGGAATACCGGGCAGCATGCAGGCGACAGGCGGCCACTGGAATACTGGGCAGCATGCAGGTGACAGGTGGCTACTGGAATACTGGGCAGCATGCAGGCGACAGGCTGTCACCACAACTTGTTTGCACATGATTCGCTGGCAGTTGAAACAAGAGCGGCCAGTCATCTCCAGACATTACTTGTGATATGTTTTTATCAGTGTTGTTTGGGCACTGAGCGTGTTTTTCCAACATACAATATTACTTTTTCACTGAGTCCTTGTGTAGTTAAAAACATTTCTTCATATTCCCTAATATATTAATAAACAATTGACAACCATCCCTTCTCATCGTGTGTTTGTAAAATGGGATGCACCCAGAATCTCTGCTCCCTTGTGGTTAACCGTTTTCTCAACAAGTGCCAAAATGCTGCTACTTGGAGTGTGTTTGTTTAATCTGAGTGAGGAAAATGAGTAAAAATGAATGATTGATGTGGCCTTGTCGCTATACGTGGTCACAGAGCAAGTATGGATCTGTTTTGACAACACATCACGTGACCAGGTCGTTTAGTGCGCGGGAGCCTAAGCAGGCAATCCAATCTAGATATTAAAACCAAATTACTGTTATTACTTATTGCTATCATAGCTGTGAAGTTGATACGCTAAGTCTTCAACTCCAACTCCTCTAATATTTTACTATCCAGCTCTGACTCCTTCATAAACTGCTTAAGTATATTAATTAGTAATACTAGGGACCAGATTTTGCCTTTTCTTTTCCTAGATCTTAAAACATATGCAGCTGATATGTATACACATTTCATGTTATTACGAGCGTATTGCCTATAATCAATCACCTATTCTGTTGGTTTTTGCCTTTTTTTTTATGAAAAAGCGTTTCTCTTTCATACAGTATGTATTTCCTTCTGAAAGAGAGAGTCCAGTTTCTTATAAATTGTAAGATGCAGCGAACTTGTTTGGAAATCTACACTGGTTGAATAGGTTCCAAAGAGTGTCAATTGGGCGGAGGACTATGGAACTAGCGGCAGACATCTTGGGAGGAAATAGCATGGTGCTGCTGGAGAAAAGTACAACTTCTTTGGGACTGACAAACTATAAATGTTATCCCTTGACACCGTGTGAAGTAGAACTCGGCTTTTCAAAGTATAAGAAACCTATCTGAAAATATAATCCATTTAACTGGCGAATATCTAGAAGTAGACTGGACTGCTGATGAAGGGGAGATCAAGATTTGAATCTAGGTCATATGTAATTAAAGTGTTTTTTACTAAATTGTTTTCCACTCTGCTTCCATGCAAATTCAAATACATTGCCTCTAAATTCCACCTTCCTAACCCTTAACATATTAGTGTAATTATTACAACATACACGCATGACTCTAGCCAGTAGTGAGATGTGGTGCTAAAAATACAAAACAAAACAATGTGAATTGGCTAGATAATAAAATAGTATTTTATTATTATTATTAGCACTGCGTCTTACTACCCGTTCTGTGTATGACCCGAACGGGTAGTAAGACGCGGTGCTAATAATAATAATAATACTACCCGTTCAGGTTATATGCAGATAAAATAGTAAATCGTAAAATTAATTTTACATTACCTCTTTTGTGGTTTTTTTCCCTTAAGTGCCTCTTCTGCTGCCTAGATCCCATTAGTTTTAATGTCCATTTACCTGCCTATTTTAAACATTTTTGACACCTAATTATCTGCTCTCTAGTTTTAACAAATATACTGCTGTAAAATGTTATTTGGCATTGTTTATTTATATTTGAATAAATCTGTCAAACAAAATTACAAACATTGGTCCTAAAACATAGAAAGTATAAAATTAAAGTAATATATTTACCAAGTCTTGCTATAATATTATAAGTTTTTATTTTTATTCCAGAGTTGGAGTCTATACATTCATACCAACTTCACAACCCTCATTGCTATAGCCATTATTTTTATGCACAAGACCGTAGCCAGGCCGAAATTTCAGGGGGTTTCCAGTTCAGGGGGCTCAGAATCTCAACTTACACAGGCAAAGAACATTTTTAAATATTAAATTATTCTAAGAGTTATCTGGGGTTAAATGGCCAGGACTAAATACTTTAAGTGCTATCAATTTGTTTAACATCTATAAACTTATATAACCTCTTCTCCCTCAAAGTTTTCTTCTTAGCTAATGACATAAGTGGTGGGTGGACCCTGTCCTATTAAAATAGTTGTTTACCCTGGAGGAAAGGGGGAGGGGGGTTGAACTCCCACAACTCCCTTTTGGCTACGGCCTTGGGTTGCGTCTTTCATACTATTTCTGAGTAATAGTTTTCTTTTCCACTACACTTATGTCACATGCTACTCAGTGATGTTATTACCCAGAGTTATGAATAATAAGGGTAGTATTTAGGAGAAATGTTGCCTTATTTGCATGGAGGGAAAATGGGAAACCATTTAGGAAAAACTACCCTCAGAACATCCAGCTAGGATTAGAACCTCATCCTGGCAAACCAGCATTTAGTCAATGTAGGTTTTATTCATTCATTTTAATTATTCATTGAGAGCTCTGTTAATTTATGGCTTTAAATGGCTATTGACGCTAGCAAAGCCAAGACTAGGCCGCAATTATTCAAATTATCATTGTTGTCATAAAACCAGTGGTGGGGATTATTACCAGCGCAATCAGAGCTTATTAACTCTATTGGCTACTCTCCATACTATCATTACTTCTACTGCTATGCTTTTTTTTCAAAATTATATGCTAATTTTGTTACATTCATAGTATTTTGAGATTTAATGCAAGTTTTGAAAGTAACGAATGTAAATTAAATAAATGTTCTAAATCATTAACTTACTAACCCACAGCAAATTACTTCTTAAAAAACAGTAGAATGCACTATATTTTGTAAAAAGAAAAGTATCCTACTAAATGTATTTTTTAATCGAGATTTATGTCCGGTAAGGAGTACAAAGAGGAAATTGCAAGAGTCGAAGGAGCTATGGAAAATGTAAGGTTAATTTACTAGGAAATAGGTAAACATAATGGAGACAATGTGTCTAACGGTTGTAAAAATGACATAGTTTGTGTTCCAGAACACCACGGTTATCACTATTTGGCCATTTGCATGACTGCATAATTGGTTGCAATAACATATTTCATGTTTTAGTAATTTATTCAGAGAAAATCTTTCCTTATTTTTAAACTGTACCTACATTTTAAAATCATCTCTTGTTATATTTGTATGGTAATAGAACATTAAGCTTGTTTAAATTGTTTAGCACATATAATTTATGTTAAAATATGGGTAATGCTAAGATTTATTTCCAGCTAAGAAGCTTCCCCCGGATGTGAATATTGAGGCGGTTTTCGCCTGCAATGAGTTGGACCTGAAAGAGGTTAATGTGTATGGTTTTGACTACGATTACACTTTAGCTTGTTACAAGCCTTCCATGGATTATCTGCTCTATAATTTGGGCCGAGATACTCTTGTCAAGAAGTTGAAGGTTAATATCAATCAAAAAGCTAAAATCAATGCATTTCTGTTTCCAACATGTCTTAAAAATTAAGATATTATAGAATTAGATCAGTTCTTTGATCTTTAGTCTGGGACTCAAATGTGTGTGGGTCATTTTCCATCCTCTTTCCAGGCATTTCCTTAAACTACTAACTGCTAACCTTATCTTGTGCCCCTGGATTATTTAGTTTAATTTGCAGGTAGAGCTAACATAGTTGTTTCACTAAATAAACACTTTTCTTTTCAAAATATGTAATCTTTCTATTCAATGACTGTTTGGAGAAAATAAAACTCCATGAATATCACTATTATAATTTATGAAGAATTAACTAATATATATATATTTTCCTCCAGAAATTGTTACTAGCTACCTACACTGCAAAATTCCCCTTCCACCAAAATTTTAAATTTTTGTATCCATTTTTATTTCCAAATACTCTGTGTTATTTTCCTTTTAAATAAAAAACAAAAACAAAGATTCACTTAAAACATAATAAAGAGTGGTATCAATCAAGGAATAGAAAAAGGACAGAAAAATTGAAATTAAAATAGATGTGAATTACTAGCTAGTGTGCAGAACTAGGTTTATTATGACCCCGTACCCTAGGCACAAAGGGATGTATAGGTCAGCGAAGGAAATGTCTATTTTGTTTGATACACGAGTCACACAATTTCTGTTAGATGTAACCACACTTCTGACTGGTAGCAGATCTCCTTTTTCTCTTGTGTATCGATGAGCATTACAAAATGTCCCGTGAGCGTGCTCACAGCGTTCCCAATAGGTTGTATATCCAGTCTATATGCTGTTCCACTCTTTAACTTACAGTACAGGGCTTGAGACAGATTCATATCAAGTTATATAAAGTGTATACACTTTATGAGAACACATTTGAAGTCTTGTTTTTATTTTATATATATATTTGTATAATATTATGTTCTTTATTATTATTATTATTATTATTAATAATAATAATATTATATCAAACCTGCTTTAAATATACATTAGACAAATCATCTGTGGTCAGTAGGTAAGGTTTTGAATTCTTGTATGTCGAACTAAAGATGGTTTATACTAATTAGTTAAAACAAATGGTTTTCCTCTACACTATCCATGCAAATGTGTGTGCTCTCTCCTAAACTCTTAGTTAACTCATCCACACACTATTAAATCACCTAACACCAAAATAATGACCGAAAGACAACAATAATATCTCACAACTGGTAAACAGTTGTTTAAGGTACGTTTCAAACAGCTGTGTGTTGTTTTCCAAGAGGACATTAGTTCACATCTGACTGTTATCATTAGGGGATTGATTGGTGCTAAACTCAACACGGCTATATTTATATTTACACCTAATTCTAGGCCTGTGTTTAGGCTATCAGCAGCTTGTACTCATTTAAATACAATTATAATGTCTCAAAGATGAGGAATGTTGCTAAGAATAAGTGCACCGGTATTTGCTTGGAACTTTGAAGAAAAAACTTTATAAAGCCACCTCCAGAGAATTATTTCTTTTATTTAGTATTTTACCTGCATTTTTAGATCACATTAATTATATCAAGGCAGGATTTGAAAACTAATCTATTTCTAAGAAAAACACAACATCCAATCCCCCATTCAATAATATACCAATATTAAATCTTCGACCATACCAGGAATGGAATACGGAACTCTAGCTAAGTTGGCACTCGCGCTACCTACTGTAGTAACCTTGACCTGATTACTAACAGTGTCAAAGTGTGCTGAGAGTATGACACCTATGACCGATACACCACCAATGTGGCTAGATGATGTATTCACCCGAAAGCATATTATTATGATCTAATAAATTGTTGTTACGCATAAAATATATTTTCAAATAGTTAACGTTGTTTTGGTAACTGCTATCTGTTCAACTTAACAAACAAAACCGTGCATTGGTTTCCAGATCAATGCAAACTTGACTAAACGTTGTGTGTGTAGCCAATATTATCGATTTTCATGCGAATGGGATGAACTGACATAACTTCAGTTTTCAACGTCACAACTGTCTAACAGTGCTGTGTTCTTCAAGATCGGGCAGACTGAAGTATATTGAGCTACAAATGAAAGGTGCTATTGTCTTGTAGATCTTTTCAAAAATAAATTTGAACTATTATAATTTCTTTCACTTACTATATGCATGTAAAACCAAAAGTAAAAAAGTTTCTAGCAATACAATTTGTCCATGTTTTACTTTAACTATTTCTGGCATTATAATTTGTTTTCAATTGTTTCTAAGCCTAGTGTAAAAGATATTCATTTAAGACTTCACAGGCGTTGTTCAAGACTATTACTACATACATCATACAATTATTGGCTTTCCCACACATTCGTAACAAGACTTAGGACATGATGTATTTGGAAACTCAGGAAACTGAGACACAATGCTCATTTTCATATTTTTTAAATAATAAGTTTAAAAAAATATCATATAGCGTTAAATAGATGCATTAATGAATGTCATATAATATAGTAAGCTAATTTAATAGAAATATCAATGTTTATTTTTAAGTACAAAATGTCAGCTACGTTAGGTATAAAAAAAGGACACACCTTTGGGTCAGAAAGAGATGTTAAGTGTCCATAAGAGCCTGTACTGCACTCTAAGAGAGGAACAGCCGATAGATTGTGAAAATGCTCAGCCTTATGCAATATTTCCTCTCATTTTGACTTGTTATCATCGGTAATATTGGGTGTTTCAGTCACTTCGGTCCATTTGCGACTCAAACTAATTTCCTGCCACAGGAATAGGAGGTTGAATTCTAATTTCATAATAGTGTAAAACAACTTTTAGAAAAAATTATTAAGAAAAGTAATAAAAATCACTGAGGTAAACTCAATAAATTTGCTGTATACTACCTCTAAAATGTAATTAACCAAAAGTTAATTAAAATATACTAAAATTTTCAAATCAAAATACAGGAGTTTCAACAATAGTAAAGGATGCTTTGAGGTAATTCAAACATGGCCCGAGAAACATAAATTAGAGGGATGGCAAATACATTTCGTGATAAATGTTAAATAGAACTTTGTTGGATCTAAAATGTAATTTCTCTTAGTTAAACACAATAATTATTGACAAATGGGATTCATTTTAATATCTTTAATATAATATAAAAACCGTGTTTAACCATAACCCTTATTTGATAAATATATATTAATGGTTTTTGTTTGGTTTTTCTTCTCTCCTTTATCTAGTTCTCCTCTCCTCATTTATCTTATTTTATTATATCCCTAAATGTATAATTCATGAAAAGCTATGGGGTCAATATTTTTTGATTACTATTATTTCTGTACAGCTATTATAAATTAGTTTTTATCCCTAATAATAATAGCACATAAGTATTAAATGAACATTCTATATTATCAAGGGATAGAGTGTAATAAAGGACACTGGCCTTGAATTTGCCCAAATAAAGACAATAATACTATTTTTTAAATGTTTTCATAAAGTTTATAATATTAAAACCTACAGGAAATTTCATTATGTTTTATTGGTTTAGAATCCAGTGCTTTCAACTGTTATTAACTAGTTAAACAATTCCAACATGTATTTATGTAAATCATATTTGACTCGAGGTTTGTGAAAGGTTATGGACTTCTCATTATAAATTAATATATTCCAAATGTATTTTATATAGTTAACCGAATAATTATGTTCAGTTTAAGTGCCAGAGTTTGTCAATTTCATTTTATTAGAATTGTTATCTAATTGAAACATTTACCATTAAAATTGTGACAATAACAATTTCAATTAAATGTCATTATAAAATACTTAGTTACTTCCTTATGTGATAGACTTCACTATTATTATAGATATTGTCATATAGGTTTAATTGATACTATTAATGGTTTTAATTATTTTTTCTATTCCTTTGGACAGTTCTTGATTACTCTATATTAGCTATCAAATAATATAAATTATTATTGGTAAGATTGTCCAAAAAGAGATGAAGATATTTGGGACTGGAGGAGGTTACATAATGATGAGTTACATACCCCCTACTCATCATAAAACAGTGTTATAAAATCAAGTCTTGTATATTACGATGAGGACATGCAGCAAGAATGGGAGAAATCTAGAACTATATTCATGTTATTTACTGGTAAACCAATGGGAAGATACCATTGGGAAGACCTAGATACAGATGGGAGAATAACATTAGAATGGACCTGAGAGAAATAGTGTGTAATGAGGGGGACTGGATAGAACTAGCTCAAGATAGGGATAGGTGGCATACCTTACTAGGTGCGGTAATGAACTTTCGAGTTCCTAATGCCATAGAGTAAGTAAGTATGTTTAGATGTAACATTGAATTTACTGGTAAAATTGTGTTTAGTAAAAATTTAGTATATTTAAGTTTACAATACGAACAATTTATTTTTATGAAGTTATGCTGTTAATCTTAAAACTAATTTTAGTTTTAAACATTTTACAAATAATATATTTAGAAATTTTCAAAATTATTTCACTGCTACACAATTTTTTTAAAAGCATAGTTAGTTTTAACTGCCACTATACTGGATCTGTTTTTTTTCCCTTAAGGAGTCTATTGTAGATTACGAGACCTTAAAAATTGTGCATTTCAGAGAAGAAAATAATTGAACAACAAAGGAGAGAAGTCACACACAAATCCATACTTTCTCCAATAATTGAACAACGAAGGAGAGAAGTCACACAAATCCATACTTTCTCCAAAAATTGAACAACAAAGGAGAGAAGTCACACACAAACCCATACTTTCTCCAATAATTGAACAACAAAGGAGAAAAGTCACACACAAATCCATACTTTCTCCAATAATTGAACAACGAAGGAGAGAAGTCACACACAAATCCATACTTTCTCCAATAATTGAACAACGAAGGAGAGAAGTCACACATAAATCCATACTTTCTCCAATAATTTATTTTACTCTACTTCCCAATATGTTTTCTCTGAAATATATGTTGGTAGTAGTGTGTACAAACTGCTTCTTGAGGCTTGTCCACATTGAAGTTAGACCATAGAGAAATTAAAATGAAGCAGTTTATCTTCTCAAATACTAGTTTAAACACAGTTATATCAGTTTGGGAAACATTCTATCTTTATCAAATAAAAAACTTCATAATCATAAAATCAGGTTGTATAGTAGGGGGAAACTACAAAATATGGTATAAATAAGGTTGAAACTTTTAACAAGCACATTTTATATAGAAAATTATTAAATTAAATTAAAACAAAGTTCTCATCCTAGAGAGCTCCAAAAAGTGGTATTCTACTAAAGATGAAAGCCACAGCTCAAACACTAAACATTCACTGTTACCATTTACATCAAGGTTTATTGATAATTATAAAATTATGATGTTTGAGATAAATAAGTTTACCAAACACATTAATTTAAAATAAAGAGGGAAATGTGGCTGAAGCAAGTAACACTAGATGTGTTCTTCATTACAGATTATATAAATATGGAGTTATCAAACCCTGGGAAATTGACACAAAGTTGGTATAGCTGTGGAAATGTATATCTTGCCTGAACATGTTTTTAGGAATGGCCACAGTACTCAAACTTTGCCGGATTATTCAAGTTTTTATGAAACAATCCAAACAGAGGGACACTAGTTCCCGATGGTCCAAAATTAGAAAAATGTCTCAAGAACACTAAATCTGGTCCAAATACACAATGCCCAAATTAGTTGGAAAAAGATGCTCTTGTTTTCTAAAAGAAACTGCTAAGTAGTCTTCAACCTTATGTAGAAGAAAAACAAACCTCAAGTGAAAATAAATAAATGGACTGTCATGTCTAGTTAATGGTCCAAAGAACAGAGGTAATTCTTTACTGCATTTAATATTGAACGTTTTTTCATTAACTGTTAGTTAAAGTATATTTAAAAGACATTGTTCATCTCACCACATCACATGAAATATAAAATAAATGTTTATTAGAGGCTTCTTTGTGTGTTCAGACTGCTTATCAGTAGCGTGTTACTATTCTATTATATTCCCTTGATAGCTCGAAAATAATAGGAGCAAGTAGTTATTTATCAGCCAAATAAGTAAGTTACTTTAAATGAACATCAGTGACATAATCTATCGAACACAGGTTATGTCAAGTTAAATTAAGTAAAGTTATGCTAGGAAAGCTCAGTCAAGTAAAGTTGCATGAAGTAAATATAGACAAACTTGATTGTTTGGCTTCACGCGCCAACTGCCCTACCAACTGAGCTATCTGTGACACATTCAAATCACTCATAAGTAAATACTTGTTCTATTATTTGTTTCAGTATCCTGATAGTATATCACAACTCGAGTACAGGCCAGGATTTGCTGTACGGGGACTTCATTATGATATTGAAAAGGGTTTGTTACTCAAAATCGACTCATTCTTGCAAATCCAACTAGGCAGTGTGTATAGAGGTCTTAGTCCTGTGCCAAACGAAGAAGTTCTACGACTTTATAGGAACAAAACAATTCCCATTGATTACGTTGAGTCACATGGCAGACACCAACCGGTACATTTTTCCTTTACTCTGGTGAATTTTGGATTAAGTTATTTAAGGTGTTGGAAACTCCTTCTGTAAGACACAAAATAGCTCGAGGGATTTATCAGTAATAAAATAGCAGCGACAAGCAGATGAGCCTGTAAGTTTGTTTTTTATTGAAACATGTATCTGTAAGCACATGACCTAAATGTTATGCTCATTTGATCTGGTATTCCAGTGACGGGAAGGTCGGGATTGGAATCCCCCCTGGTAGTACTAAGGTTTTTGTTTTTTTGCTAATTGATTTTCCATGTGCCCTATACACAAATACAGGTACATTTCCTCTTAGATGTACCTTTTCCCCCCTACCCCATTAGTGTAGTTATTATATATGCATATAACTTGAACATGTGAGAAGAGGTGAAAAAATAGGTTTTATTGAACCATTGCATGATGGATTACAAAATGTTATCTTTTTGTCACTTAAGTTGTCATGAATTTATTGTGCTGTATCCGTGCATGAACCATTTTTGGATAAACCTTTTGAAATACCATTTTCTTAATTGTCTGATTATAGTAGTCTGATAGAAAGAAAAGCTTAGAAATCACAAACATATTTTTTTGACTTAAATATTTGTAGAATGTTACTATTTTATTAGTTTTATTTTATAGATATTGATATTATCTATAAAAAGTTATGGCTGCAGATCACATGACTTGAAGTATGAGTATATGAAAGTACTTTATGTAAGCTTTGTAAGTGTCAGATACCGGTCTTCCTATCAGAATGCTACCCCTTCCCTCATCCTCTTGTGTGCAAACGTTAAATGTGATCTGGCCTACTAATTTTTTTTATGGTGTGGTCTTTTCATGTTTCAGGCATTTGTGAAACTTAAAATGATTCAATTAGCAGACTTGTTTTCTGTGCCTGAAATGGGGCTTCTTTGTAATGTTGCAGAGTATTTTGAAAAGAATCACATTGAATATCACCCAGAGATTTTGTTTAGAGATGTGAAGGTTAGTAAGATAAACACTTAGTTGACCATTTTATTAATTAGCTTTTAACACCTTTTATTAATGAATTTTGTTTAATTCACATAGTACCAAAGTAGTTGTGAAAATTGTTGGCCGACAAAGTCGGTAAGATCGGCAATGTTGACATGCTTGACTGACCTGCACCGATGAGGGCTATTTTCTCTGATTTGCTCATTTGTATATTATTTGATAAATTCAAATTGTTGGAATACTTGACCTAAGACTTGAAATAATTAAATATGCTATTATTTACAGTAAACACGATCTTATTGTTCATTTGTCTCATAGTATATTTTGCTGATCAAAGAATGTCTGACTCGCTTCAGTGGCCACATGGCCTAAGATGTCACTCTCACAATAGACTAGACTGCCGATGACAGAAAGATCGGGGTTTGAATCCCGATCGGGTGCACTGAGTATGGTTTTCCCTAATTGGTTTCTACTCTCCATCCATGCAAATGTGGGTGCACTTCCTCTAAATTCAACCTTCCTCACCCCTAACATATTAGCATACTTAGTACAAAATTAATGTGTTTAACCTAAACTTGTGATAAAACACGGTGCTAAAAAAATGTGTGTGTGTGTGGCCTTCACGGCACAACTGCCTCCTAGACAAGCGAGCGGTATTTAAACAAGACAGTGTGTTGCTTTGCTCTCTTGGAGTATTGACCGAGTGTTAGAGAGTGTATGAACTAGTGGGAGTCCAGTCATGAGCTCTGGTTGGGTTCGTCACACTTCTCTATAAGATAGTTAATATCAGAAACATTGATTGAGCTACACTAAGGGAGTAAAAGCGTTCCATAATTTCAAAAGTGTCACTAACGTTGGACACATCCCCTTCCCACTCGATTCAATGAATTGAGATTTTTACTGGGACATATTCTGGCTGAAAATATAAAAAGTGTGTGATTAATACAGGGAATGTTTCCCTTGCTATTTCCTAAATCAATGCATGCTTCACAAATCAAAGGCTCAGTATTTATTGATTGATTTATGACATGTCAAGGGAAAGACACAATTTTCAGCCTCCATTGTGTGAAGCCAACTAGCTACTGTACTGAGATACTGCATTTTAAGGTATGAGAGAGATTCTTCACTTTATCAGCCAGAAAATCTTGTGGTTTAAAGTTGTGTATGTTAGAAACTATGCACATTGAACAAATTCCCTTGTGAAATAGAACTTAAAAAGTGCTAACACATCAGCTAAGTCGTATCTAGGCTTACTTTTAGTAAACATAACTTAAATCTCACTTGTGGAAACACTGTAAAGTAATGTGATATAAGTAGAAGGAAGCCAACCTTAAAGGAGAGTTTGGTTAAGCCATGATAATAAACAGATAAACTTCTCTCTTAATTTATTAAAACACTCTTCACACTTCCAAAATCTTGTTTTTCTCTATAATCATACTTTTGCTTTTGATAGGATAGCCATTAAAATAATTTTGTAAACTTAGTTTCACTATTTTGTAAATATACAATAAAGTAAAGTGATATTGTTCATCAGACATTATAAGGAATGTAAATGTTTCAGAAATCTGTGCAAAGCAGTCACCCAATCATGCATAATATTGTTGAAAATAATGTTACTGACTACCTCGAGCAAAATAGCAATATACAAACTTACTTTGAAGGACTGATCAAAGCAGGGAAGCAGCTCTTCCTAGTCACAAACAGTCCTTTTCGCTTTGTGTAAGTTGTTGTTGTTATTATTATTATTATTATTATTATTACTACTACTACTATTACTACCATCGGCACCATCCCCATCATCATCATTATTGGTTGCTCTAAACCATATGAAACAACCATTGATACATCAGTTGGATATATACATAGACCACAAAGAATTTACATCATGGAACATTTTATTGTAAGCAATAAAACACTTATTGTGTTATCAAGATAATTAATTTGAATGCACGCTATTATATCATATTGTATTTAAAGTAAGTATAGGTTTTTATTGCACTGTCTCTTACTACATGTTCATTGTATCCACATTTATCAATAGAGTAGTTATGAAGGAGGTAATATTTAGAGGAAATTTGAGTGCATTTTCATGAAGGAAGAGGGACAACTTTTTTTCCAAAATTCCTCGGTAAATCCAACCAGGGAATTGAATCTTGACAACCTTGTCATCAATAAACAAGACTAGCTGAGCTTGACTTTCTGTCTGCGTGTCCACCGGTGTGAGTCAATGTATTATTTGATTTTAAGCTTTAGTTCAAGCTAGGCTCTCTAGGTTAAAGTCATATTAGGGAAAATGGTGCATTTAATTTATAGTTATGGTGAAATACATACCTGTCTAGGGGGAAAAAGGATATTTTATTTTGATTATGCTACTCAGATAGTGCTATAAATGTTCTGCCCTTTTATACCAAAAATAATTTTTTCGGCAATATAACTTACATTTTACATTGTAAAATTGTAAAAATTATAGAGGCACAGGTTAATTACGGTATATTAGCTATAAGAATAAATTGTTCTGTAAGTGAAATCTCCAAAATAAATCTTTAAAATTACAACCTCGGGTTAATAGGAGACACCTAGTTAAAAATAATCTCATATATTTCATTCCACAAAACATAACTTTTTACGTGATAAAATCTAAAACTCTTATGGCCTAACACAAAAAACGTTTTTAATCTATTTTGGTTACTGCTGGAATCGCCAGCCTGAGAGTAAATAAGTATTGATTAAACAGGTTAAAATTAGTGACAACTATTTATCAATATAAAAACAATGTTCACCTCCTCAAAACCATAATCTCATAATAAAAACAAATTCCCTCAAGAGGGAAGAATTGTCCCCGCAAGAAACCAATTTCTTAAGTTGGTTATTTTTGTTAAATTGTTGACAAATTTTTATAATATAAAGTAAGAGGTTTTTTGTGACGGATAAGTATTTTCTTTGTCAAATTTCAGAACCCATACAAATATACATTAAAAAGTATCTGGTTCAGTTGTTATGGGCCATATCAATTTCAAAACCTGCATAATTAATAAGAATGACTTGTAGAATAGTGATCACAACTTAAGTAATACCAACCACACTAGCAATATGAGACAAAATGTCAGCAAGTTATTGAGATGTGGATGAAATATCACATACTAGAAACCCAGCATGATTCAGCAGAGAGCTGGAAAAGGCGCTGAACTCCAAATTAAACTGATATTTGCTCATTTATTAGTACCTCAACCCCTCTTGCTTGAGAGCCTAGCACCCTGATTGGTTCAGGTGATGAAGACGATCACGGGAGGGAAGTATATAGGAGTATGCTGGCAGCTGCCGAGTGAGTTGGATAGTTCTATGTGTGACATGGGAGCCTGTGGTTTGTGGCCAGTCGGGCCTGCCTTTGAGATCGATGAAATGACAGCTGCACCGCCAGCACCTTTGATGTATGTTCCATAAGGCAGTTGGGGATTCAGTTGGGTTGAGTGACCGGGAAACCAGTAGGAGCCTGGTAGCTCACTACACCTTCCTGTCCCTTTTTAAATTTGTAACCCTCCATCTGTAACTCCCATTCTTCACATCGATAAAAAACACTGTAAAACCCAAACAGATGGGACGTATTGTGACTGGTCCATACCCTAACTTCCCAACCCATCCCATGGGGGTGTCACAGGAGGGTGACAGTTACAAGAATGTGACCACAAGAGAGTTGATGCAGAGAGAGAGTTTAGGTTAACACAATGTTGTTATAAGAGACTAGAAGACTGGTTTACTAAAGAAAACCTTGAGCTATGTATTGAATTTGACCAATAAATGCACTCTAATTTAAACCTCAATATATTAAGAAAAATGACTAAAATATAATTTAAGGAATCTTAATTTATTATGCTGTAAAATGCTATTTTAAAAACCAAATGTGCCACAAATATAATTTTAAATTGCTTTTTTTTTCTATGCCTATAACAATATAACATTGACAATTTCATTAAAATCTTCAATTAATTTGAGCTAGTTTAGTTGCTTTTAAAATCCAAATGGTTTATTAATATTATTATTTTATGCTAATACCATTAGTCTGAATAAGGTTGGATAAGATTAAGGTTTTTTTTAGCACTGCATCTTACTTCCGGTTCAGATTAAACGCCAAATTAATTAATTTTACAGATAATAAACATAAGTAAAATTTAAATATGCATTAAAAATTACACCTAGTTTGGGGGGTTGAACTTATATAATTATTCACTGTTGGTATAACACTTAGTGTCTTATAAATTGCCCCTGCTTCACTTACTTTGACATCACGGGAAGTCTAAACTTTGATACAATAGAAATAGAAACTATCTCAGTTAACTTGAAATATAAATGGAAACATATCAGGGAAGTTAATTTACTCCAGCAGTTTTTCCATAACTTCTAATTTCAATACAGATTTGTTTCAGTATTCACATTGCAATTTTTTCTGTAGTATAGCTTACAAATTGAATGTGTTGACCATAGCTCAAATCATTACTATTTAAATCAAGACTGAATTATTTATAAATAACTCAAACTTAAATGTGCAGTGTTTGTTGATGCATATATATTTATTGGATTAAATAATTATCACATAAAACTAGTGTCTAAGCTAATTGATTAAAAAAAATACTCTTATTTTTTAATTTGCTTTGATTTTTTACTCCATTTCATTAAATTGTATTGAAAAAAATATTTTTTTAGAAATAAAGGCATGGAGTTCTTACTGGGAGAAGAATGGATCAACTTTTTTGACGTTGTGATAGTCCAAGCCCGTAAACCACGTTTCTTCACCGATGAATCTCGCCCTTTTAGAGTTTATGATCCTGTAAGCAAAAGACAGCTATGGGATCATGTGACAAAACTAGAGAAAGGGAAAATATATTACGAGGTAAGAAATCAGCTTGTTTCAATTATATAAATACCAAATAAAGTATTTTAAATTAACTAAATAGATTTTAATTTTAATTTTGAAAAAAATAACTTTTATTTACAATAAAGTGAAAAATAATCGCTCTACTGTAAATTAAAATTCAAGCATCAAAGGTAAGTTTTTTTAAATTATATTTGGTTTGATTTTGTCAAATTCCTTTTCAACTAAGGTATTTACCACTGTCCTCAAGGCTCAAGAGGACATTACAATGACTTAGAAGAATGTCCTACTACTGAGCATTCCCCACAAAAGTTATAAAATATGTGCAAATGAGACGAAACTCCCAGAAAGCGTATAGCATACAAAGTATGGCATTGACAAAGTCATTTCATAAGTTCTCTCTAAGGGCTGCTTCTCGGAGATGGCCAATGCGTGTTTTCTACAACATTTTATTGGCCAAGTAACACTCAATGCATGGGTAGTTTACAAGGTTGGAGGTCACAAATCAGAGAATCTCTTGGCTCAAATTTATATATCAACTGCTGAACTAGATAAAACCTAAACACAAACAGCACCACTGTCAAGTGCTTATTGCATGTAAAAAAAAAAATGTTGACAGTTGCTTCACCCGAAACAAAGCTGTTGATGGCATCTCTGCAGCCTCAATCACCATAAAAGTCGCTTGCCTAAAGTAACTGGAGAGCTTTTGTGGCCTGACCGTTTCTCAAGCATCCCATTTTTGTATATTATTCTAGTACAAATTTATTTATTTCTTGTACAGGTCTAATATAATGAATGTTTGAACTCATCATAATTGTAAATTTCTAGCAGATTTTTTTTTTTTGTATAACTCAGTATCACATATTGCCATATGTAGTGATGTGAAATATGTAACAATAAATAAATGTAGCGAGCGATTTTAAATTATGATTATCTACATAATCAAACATAATAAACTCTTAGTATTTATCTTTCACACACACACACACACACACACACACACACACACACACACACACACACACATCTACAAGAGTTAGCCATGTCTTACTTGGCCTACCCCTTCCTTTTAATCCACACACTCTACCTCTCACCATGCCCAAACCAACATAAGACACTTCTTTCACAGTGACATNCACACACACACACACACACACACACACACACACACACATCTACAAGAGTTAGCCATGTCTTACTTGGCCTACCCCTTCCTTTTAATCCACACACTCTACCTCTCACCATGCCCAAACCAACATAAGACACTTCTTTCACAGTGACATATTGGATACCCTTTTAACCACACTCCTTCAACACCCATTCATTACTGACTCTGTCCATACGAGTTTTTCCACATACATTTCTTAGATATCTCATTCCAACCGCATTCACCTTGCTCTCGTGTTTCTCCTGACAAACTCAAGCTTCACATCCATAAAACACTGTTGGTGTTAACACACTTTTATAAATTACCATCTTGTCTCTTTCGATACTACTTCATTCTTTGCAATTAGCCACAGCCAACTACTCTCCGAGATGCATTCTTCACCCATTTGTCGATTTCACCTATCCTTCCATTAATAGAGAACATTCTGCCCAGATAAACAAACTCATTCACTTGTTCCAACAGTTTTCTGACAATCATTTCCTGACCTGTTCATATCATAAAACTTCACCTTAGTTTTGGGGACATTTATACAAAGATACTTTCTGCCTGGTGCCACATTCAAACATTTCTATCAACTTTTCATTTATCTTTTCATAACAATTTTTAATATTCACCCCATTTAAAAAAAATATTCCAGGGCACTGTAAAACAACTTCAGGACATGACAGGTTGGAATGGACAACAAGTATTATATTTTGGAGACCACCCGTATAGTGATCTGGCTGATGTTACGCTAGAGCATGGCTGGAGAACTGGTGCCATCATCACAGAACTCACTGTAAGTAAGCAGTTGTATGTTTCAATAAATATACACATCCTTACTGTATTTTATCACTCTATGGTCTTTGTTAAGTTATTTTGAGTCTTCTGGTTCCTTTTATAGAATCATTTGTCTCTTAACTATTATGAACAGTGGCGTATTCTCTGGGTATGCTAGTCCTGCGCCGCATACCCATAATTATATGTACTAGTTTCTTAATTCTATGCTCTCTCTGCAAACTGTGTAAATAGTAATGTTTGAATTGTGAATTAATATAAATGTATAATGTATCTATATCTTATTAATTTGTAAACTAATATTTGTTGATATTTCAAGAATATTGTGTTTTAAGTGATTATTCTTCCAAAGGGGTCTTCTACCTACCCAGCTTATGAAGCTCAGGACCTGCTGCTTGAAAACAGCAGGAAAAACTAAAGAAATTCCAATGACCTTGACAAATGTCTATGAGGTTGCAACACTTCCCCCTTTCCCCTCGCCCACAAACATTGGCCAATGAACTAGGGTACTTACAACCCCGGGCCTGCTGAGTACTTATCGCAAGTAAAACAGTGTGCCAACTATTGAACAAATATTCAAGAATCGATATCACAATGATTTTATTTACTAAGCTAGTATAGCTCAAACCAATAAAATAAATGCAAATAATATTTGTAAAATAATCGT
>CABEEJ010007129.1:15073-33509 GCA_901482245.1 Timema douglasi | reverse complement strand
AGAAACTCACTGTAAAACATTGTGTATTTTCTTTTATTATATTATTATGCCCGTGCGAAGCCGGGTTGGGCTGCTAGTGTTTCATATTTTTACCTTCTCATTTTATAAAGAGATTATGTTTGGATTTTAAATGCCTATATTTCAGGAAACATTTTTTTAAATTTTTTTCCTGACCCTTAAATTAAGGGTAGTTTACTGATGAATTATTTATTCAATTCCGAATTTTTTAAAAAGGAAATCTGCAAAAAAAAATTCAAATGGATATCTATGGTGTGTTTTACCTGACAAATAACTCTGCATAGTCCTACTTGTTTTGGGGTAAAATTTGTTTTGTGCAATTTTTTTAAATTTTCAGATTTTCCTAAATTACTCAATAATAATCTACCCTTAATTTGAGGGTTAGGATCGATTTAAAAAAAACTAAATTTTGAAGTACAGCCCTTTAATATCTAAAAATCCACTTTGAACTAAATTGATCAAATCTTTTCGTATCTATATTATCAGACATAATTATAAAACTCACTTTTTTGGATTCGGATGAACTCATAACGTAAATATGTATCATATAATTTGTTGTAAAAATGTTCACAATTAGACTACTTTCTTTTTATATGAGAAAGTATATAAAAATAAGAGCAGCGTTTCCTAGTAAATCCGTGAAATTCTCTTTCATTCAGTGATAACATTTGTCCGTGGGAATCCACTCCGCTCATCCCTTCACTACATAATATAATTTTACCCGTATACCAATATGTATCTTTCATCCCCAAGGAAAAGGAGATCCATATTTCAGACTAGAAATGAACTATATTTAATAAATATTTAATTTACCAATTAATTAAAATTAAAAATTAATTTAAACTTTTCTTATCTAATTCAAAATGTATAACCTCACTCTTAACATTTTGTCAGATAATGTAATTAAAAAAAATATTTTTTCCACAGCTTTTTAGTTCTCGTTCGGGCTATTCGCATACACTAATTACTCTTGGGGAATATAAATGAGTAAAATAGTATTTTAGAGGAACCTTACTCACATTTGCATGGAGGGAGGATGATAAATTATTTAAAAAAATCACCAACATTACGCCCGATTGGTTTTACAACCATGACATTCTCTTAATCCAAAGTCCAGTATGATATAAGGTTGCTGCCTCAGACCATGCAAATATCGATTCCGGTAAAGACGGTTTAGTTGGGTATTTTTTTCTCTGTTTTGTGGGTGTGAAACATAGTTTCTTGTAATTAGTACATGACCAAATAATTTAGGATGTTTAAAAACAAGGTGCTTAGAAAGATATTTTGTCTAAAAGAGGATGAGGCTATTGGGATGTGGAGGAGGTTACAAAATGATGAGTTGCATACCCTGTAATCATAACAAGAAAGTAATCAAATCTCGTATATTACGGTGGACGGAACATGCAGCGCGAATGGAAGAATCTAGAACTGTGTTCAGGATACTGACCGGCAAACCCGATGGGAATACCTAGATGCAGATGGTAGGATAACATTAGAATGGACTTGAAAGATATAGTGTAATGAGGTGGACTGGATAGAACTAGCTGAAGATAAATACAGGGTGTAATAGGTGGACTGGGGACTAGCTCAAGATAGAGACAGGGTGTAATGAGTAGGACTGGATAGAACTAACTCAAGATTGAGATAGGGTGTAATGAGGTGGACTGGATAGAACTAGCTCAAGATTGAGATAGGGTGTAATAGGTGGACTGGATAGAACTATCTCAACATAGAGACAGGGTGTAATGAGGTTGACTGGGGACTAGCTCAAGATAGTGATTGGGTGTAATAGGTGAACTGGATAGAACTAACTCAAGATAGGTCGTTTTACAGAAGGTTAGGTTTATTTTATACCGGTTTAACGCTAAGAGCACGTCTAACCCCCAAAATAGCACTTAGATCAATAGGTAAGACAGCTTAAATCTACCGTCACATCGTGTCGCTGTTTTTGTAATTCTACTTTAGAAAACAGTAGAATTGGGCCCAGTAATATCGTTTAAACAAATTGGATTTTAAATATACTAAAACTTAAAACGAACAATTTTAAAAATAAAAACATTTAAACTTATACCAATTTCGATTTATTCAAGTGAATAACGTAGTAAAACGCAATTTGATAGTTTTTCTAGTTTGAACGTAATCTTGTGCCTAATATCCCAGCTAATCGGCAGTGAGATGGACTCTTTAAATTTGTCATCCCATTCGGAAAATAAATTTTCTCCGTCCAGATGAATTTCGGCTTAGTTATTTTTTAATATCCTCACAAATTATTTTGTTATAGCTTAATCTTATATTCAGTGCTGGGTGTCTTATTTCTACTCGAAGATATTCCCTAGTTGTTCTATCTATTCTAAGGTGACAGTATGAGGAGGTTTCTATTTAAAGAACAGCACCAAAATTCTGGTGAAGGGTTGATGGAAAATCCTCTGTCAAAACTCTCTTTTGTATTCTCAGCCGAGATTCAAATCACGGGTGTCCAAAGTGTAGCATAGCAATACCGTGATAACTTACTTGGTTTAAGCCAACAGTAGACTTGTGTTACGCATATTATTATTATTATTATTATTAATATTAGCACCGCGTCTTACTACCGTTTGGGTTATACGCACTTACGCTAATATGTAATGATAGGGTGATTGTGAGATGAAATGGAGGACCTACAGTTTAACGTGGAATCCGAACCACGGTGGAGCCCTGTTTTCCCTCAAATTCACAAGTTGTTACGCATATTAGATATAGGCATAAAGTTAATCTGGTTAAAGAGAAATATATAAGAGGGAGATGGAAGAAAATATGGGTTAGCGTAAGAATTTTTGAAGTATTTTTCATTAACAAAATAAAATGTTGGCTTAAATATATAATATATATTTAGCAATTTAGCAGTAAGTCTTACGACCTATTTGGGTTTTACTAATTGCACTAATGTATGTTAAACTTAATTAAGAGGAATTTTATCCGCATGTGAGTGAAGAGAAAGTGGAAAACAATTTAGGAAAAAACGCCTTCATTACACCCTAACGGGATTGAACCCCAATCTCTCCGTCATCGGTAGTTTTAGTCTATTGCAAGAGTGACGCCTAAGACCATGCGACCACAAAAATGGGTGCCTAAACAAATATAATAACTCTTATGTATAAATTAATATGGGTATACGACACCTTAACTCAGTCAATAGCGGGTCTGCCTATTTAGCTAAGGGTCCCGGGTTCAATTTCCAGCATGGCCGAAAAATGTACCGTTGGTGAAATATGTGTTTATCCCTTAACGTTGATAAATTAACGTCTGGGGACTGGATGTTGTAACCGTCCTAGTCTTAAGTTAGATTATATGACAGGCCTAGCAAGCCGGTAGTGGAAAATATATGGCTTGAATAAATAACTGATCAGAGCCACAGGTTGGGAACAGTATTGGATGTAAAGATATTAATTTGAATGAAAAAGACCCTGGGCCACAGTTAGTGTCCTGGGCACGTGACGTCTCCTGAATAGCTCAGTGAAAGAGCATTCATTGGCTTACTAAACCAAGTGAATAGGTGCCATTTTTCACATTTATGAATATTCTGTAGAAACACGTTTAGTTTGATTTTCTATAATTATATTAATTCTAACAATTATTTTATAGCTTTCGTGGCTATATGGTATTTACTAAACATCTTAATTGAAGAAAAAAAAATCTTGTTCAAATTCACCGATGCTATGAAATATATATATTATAACATTTTTAAAACTACTATGTGCATAAATAAGATTAGTAGATTATAGTAAGTATAAAGTATGAAACTAACTGTACACACAGAATCAACATTTGTAAAAAAGTTTTTGATGTAAGAAATTAATAAATATTTACTTTAATTCGCGTTCCCTTCTATTTCGCCTTACGATTTGTGATTTAGGCAGAGTAGAATACTCTAAATTTTAGGGATGTGTGAAGTGAAGCCTTAAAACTTCTACTTGTCTTTGAAACAAACATCAGATTCAACTTCACTTCGAAGCAAATTTTGGCTTCGTGGCTTCGCCAGTAAAAATATTGACAGCTAAAGTACTCAATATATGTTCAATTACAGCCATTCTGAGCTGTTTCTTACACTACAAATTAATATTCAAATGGAGAAAGTCTGAAATAATGTATTTGTAAGTTGTGATAATGATTTGTCAAATTAACATGAACTATTAAAAACCTTGGTGCCAAATAACGCTTTACAAATATTCTTATTTCATTAAGTTGTGTAAATAACCACAAGATAATATTTTTTCAAGCATACAAGAACCAAAAGAAAATTTTCGAACTTCAATTTGGCTTTGAGTATATTTCATATATTTGATTCGAGTTCACTTCGAATTGAAAAGGTGGGCACACCCATACTAAATATTATTATTATTATTATTATTATTATTATTGGTGAGGATGTAAGGGGTAGATTTACATTTAACTGTCCTCCAGATGGCTATTATGAATTAAACATCTTATTATTTCCTAAGTTATGTGGATAGTTATTTTTTAAGTCAGCAACCATTTTCCTTGATAAATTATTGGGAACCACCATCGGTACTGTAACCTGGTATCGAACCCATGTTTTCCAACAAGGTGCCCAGCACACGAACTCTAAACTTATTCGGCTTATTAATGCCTTATAACGTTATTGTTGTTTACCAAGATCATATTTTTGTTATTACTCTTGAAGATTGAAAATAATAAATATATTTGTATGGTAGCTTGCTTAAATTTTTTTTTTTTTAAATTGTGAGGATTTTAGTTAATATTTTTTAACCCAAAGAGGAAATAAACTCTTTTTCTCCGAACATCTGTTATGGCGTGAAATAGGCCTATATAGTTTGCTTTATAGTAAGAAATTCCAGATGTTTTCATTCAATTACCTTGAAAGAAGATAGGGTGGAATTATGGGAGCTTTATCTGCCATCCACTACTACGTCCCTTCAAAAACATTCTTACTTTTTCTTTTTTGTATTATCTCCTTTCTCAGTATCCGTTCCTCTCTCTTGTCCAGCTCAGCTTCTAAGATTCCTTATTCGGTTGCTAGGTTACCCCCTTTAAGGGTACATTTCTATACAAGGCCTTGTGGGCATTCGTCTACATCGGTATTCTCAATCCTTGAACAAAAATAAGATAAGGAATTAAAGTAACCTTTAGATATTCTAGATCTGTGAGTTATAAAATTGTTCATGCATATCCAAGTTGTCCTGTGGCATATTTTGATTAAAATCGATTTATATAAATAATATTTATTCTTGAATGAGATAATATATATAAATTTTGGTACATTTACTGAACATTTGAATTACTAATGCTACAAACATGCATTTCCTTTTAAAAAGCTTCAGATATGTGTTACAATCTGTTATTTAATGGTTTTAGACAACATTATATTTTAATAGAAGATATTAAGCTGTAAATCATACAAATATTTATATTTTTGGTCTTAAGGTTGTTAAATCTGACTTTAAAAAAAAATTTAACGTGCCCTCTATGAACCAACTTATTTTATAAGCACATGGCTTATTAAATAATCTAAAACTAAAACAGACACAACATCAACCTCTTAGCTTTTAATTAATCACAGTGGCAGGGGGGGGGGGGGNGGGGGGGGGGGGGTCCCATATTTCACCAACGACTAATTTTTCAGCCATGCTGGGAATCTAATCCAGGATATTTAAGGTGATATTTAAGTGTCAGACCTGATTTATATAAAATTTCTTATAGTCGGCGTTTTTCAAGCGCGTCTGATCTTTTAAAGTGATTGTGAGGAAAAATGTAGCACCCACATTCCTAAACAATTGGCTTAAGGCGTCCGCCCATAAAATTCTTACTTCCCAAATTGTCCGGTAGATGAGTAGATCTGGGTTTGAATCTTGGCCGGATGTACCGGAAGGAGTGTTATTCCACATTCCATGTATCACTGTGGTTCAACACTCCTCTCTTCCCACTAATATTGTAACACATCCTACATGACTACACAGCCCAACACTTAACCTCATATTAAACTGGTATTTACCTTGGCACAACCTATAATGTTATTGTTAGTAACACTGGAAATTCTTCTATCACAGTGATGATTTGATGGGTAGTTTACTTGATATATTATCTGCTATAAGAGTATTTTTGCTAATTCCTACCTTCAATATTAAGTGCCCTTTCTAACGGGAAACCTAAAAAAAAAACATGGTGCCCACAAAACGTCAGATTTTCACATGAGAACCCCTTCGTTAACTCAGTAATACGATGGATGTCAAAGCAACTGCAGTGTTATGGTTCCTGCTAAAGCTATATAATAAAGGGCGCAGAAAAATATGGGTGCATCCAATTAACACAACTAGGTTAACTTTTGATACGCTATATGCATTATATTTTAGTAAAGTTCCATAATACAGGATGTGCTCGTACTGCACATATAAACTCATCCGTATCAAAAACTTCAACCATTTTAACACCAGACAATCACCACATACAGTCTCGTGTGTAAGATCTAGTAACACTGCATGTGTTTCCTGTTGCACTAGACTGGAAACTGAGAGAAACAGAAATCCCGCGGCGATTAACTTGCAAGGCACCATATATGTTTCTCATCATGGGTAATTTGTTCCATTTACCACAACGACTGTTCCATGTCGCCACAGCGTGGCACCACATTATCTTGAATGTGCCCCATGCGAAAGGGAAGAGTCTTTAATAGCCCTTGTGTGAACACATCAATAAAACAATATCGTAGTATTTAATCATAGACCTACAAGTAAGTATGTTGACGCATCATTCTTTCATTTTTCAATTAATTATCTCAGCTGTAAACCTTAAATATTAAAAATTTAAAACAGAAATCCAATTAATCTAAGTAGAATATATATTTTTATTATAACCTTAATCTCAAATTTAAAAAAACCTTCTTTGGATATTATTGAAATTTAAAATGTTTATGTATGGATGATTTTATTTTTAAAAAACTATGTAAATCTATTATGTAGAATACTGGGACTTATTTACCGAAAATATTCGCCTAACGTCTTAAATGTATGGCTGATTAGTGATTATATTAAATAGTATTTAAAATGCATTTTCAAAATGAATATCTATAGAAGAACACCTATTACTAACTAACATAATCTGTCAATTAAAATACCAGACTTTTGGGCGGTCGCCATATTGAGACGGAAGAACAGATTGTAAAACTATGTGCATTAGCTATTTTTGCCTTGTTTGAAACAATATCCTTGCTAAATATATTTAAAATTGGTCAACGAATTGAGTAGCTATAATGGAACAGAAAGATATTTGATAAGCCACCATCTTGAAACTGATAACAGTATCAGAGAAACATGGTAATAATTTGGTTGGAATAGTTTAAAAATGTTTCATTAGTCCACCACATTTGATAGTTATTGAGGAACATAGATCCGAACATTATGGAAAGAGAAATATACTACATTATATTGGCTAAAGTTAAAAAAGAACCTCATTATTCTTGGTAGATAAAAGTTTATTAATTCTACGACAATCAGAATGCCTTCTATAAAACTAGTTATCCTCTTTAAAACAAAAACAAAAACATATCATCACTTAAATGCATAAATTATTAGACCTACCATAAATGATATGTACACATGAATTAATATGTTCTCGTTTGCGTGTGTAAACGTATATAGTTTGATCAAGTATTCCTACTCATGAGGGAATTTGTTGAGTGATATATCAGGGGTGTAGTTTAATATGTTCGGCTTTCAGGGTGGGTTTGTACAATGTGTGTAAAAGCGTATGTATACACACACATGCTCCTATGGGGAATTTGTGATAGCGAGTGTGTGGAAAAGCGTGAATTTATCAATGTAGGAGGAATTCTTTCGACTGTGAAAGTCATTGTGAATGTTATACGTCAATCTCTTAAAGTTACATTTAGAATGATGGAAAGTATGAGAAGCGTAGAAAAAAGGAGAGGCATATATATGTATATATATGTAAATATATATATATATATATATTCAAACATCCAAATGGAAACGATGCCCTAGTTTCTTTCCCCTTGGTGCAATTTTACGATTCCTTATAAGTATATCATCCATCTTTCCAGCGTCAAGCACTTGGGAGGAATAAGATGGAGGGGGTGGGCGGAGGAAAAGGTAAAATGGTCGACCCTAACTTAATCTGCCAGGAGTACTTGCACTTCCCCTCCCCCCCACCATCCTTCTTTTAAAGTGTCTTTAATAATTCCTGCTGGTACACTCTTTCTTGCCCACGCTGTATCTCTTCTCGCCTCTCTTGTGTTTTAACATCCTTCCCAAATCTCTTTCACTCTTCCTCTGACCGACTTCTCTTCAATATTTCATCAATACTACAGTAGCCCCGTGGCTTCTTTGGTGCTGACTGACAGCTCACAGCTGACTTCTGACAGTCAACATTTAGGTATATACCTAAATTTTGACTGTCAAAAGTGACAGCTGCTAAATACATGTTTTTGTAGATCATATGGTTCGGCGTAGAGATACATAATTTGGTCTGGTAACTTTTCAAAGCTGTCAACTGTCATCTGTCAGTCAGCACCAAAGAAGTCATGGGGCTACTGTAGATAAACTGGGATAAGAAGAGAGGGTGGCAGAGAATGTATCTGTAAGTACTTAACTTCGGGGTGAATAAAAGTGGTGACATATAGAGGGTTGGAAATCTGGTCTCGATGGCTCGTCTTTGTCTCAATAGAGCACAGACCTCTAGGGATAAAAAACATTTCACTTCTGACAACAAACTCTGAATTTCTTATTATAGTTGTATATTTTGTAATTTTAAAATCACCCTGAAAGAAACTCATGGGAAATGTAATGTATGTTGATATAATCAAAATTCGTTATAAGCCTTACCCATAATCAAGGCCTTAGTCAGGGTGGGTTTTTGGGGTTAAAACCTCCTAAAATTTTATGAACAAAATATGTATGACTTTATTTATGGTTCTAACAATATCAAAATTAAGGTGCGGCAGAATAGAAGATCAAACTTAATTTTGTGTCAGTCTTATCTTCCTTCTCGAACTGAGTACCTGCTTGAAGAGAGGAAATACCACCACCCCTCTATTAATTTCCCTACCCTGGCGTGTGTCACTCTTTGGTCGATTGATTTTCTGTATTCTGAATGACAAACAAAATAATAGAGTGGTCAACCGCCTCTACCTGAAGTTTTGGGTTCGCAAAGTGTTTGAACAAACGGGCTACATTGAATAAGCTTTAGTCCCTACTACTTAAAAAACTGCTTTATTTTTCTAGTAAATTGAAACAGTTTTAAATCTGAGTTTAATGAAAACATATCATATGCCTATTGCTTATTGCTATGTTGTTTGAAAAACAATTTTTTTACTAATTGTATAATATGATTCTCTAGTTTTTTTATATCAATTGGAAAGTTATTCATGCAGTTTCTAAACATGCTGAAAATTGGTTATATTATCAAATGAGCTATAAACTTTTTAAAATTATAGTTGAATAATTATTTATCATGCCCTTTCTGAATACCTACATTGGAAAGTGACTATATAAGCCCACGACTAACAAACTAGCGTAATCCTAGGACCGACTTTGAGGCTATAAATTAATTAAAATAGAGTAAATATTACTCTCCCAACGGGAATTAAACCATTAGCTTTGTAAGAGGACGCGCTAAGTATCCGGCTCAATTATCTAAAGCAGCGGTTCCCAAACCAAGATACGCGTACTACCAGTGGTACGTACAATTATTCCAGGTAGTACGCCGTGAGAAGCCAAACAAAACAAGAAAATTCAAGTTGTAAAAACATAATGTCTCATCAAATACCCTAAATATATTAGGACAAATTTAAACAAAAAGAAAAATAGATTTAAACAGTTTGTTGGAGGGGTAAATATAAGTGTTTTTTTATGTGTGCCCAATTATTCGTATTGATTAAGTATAAATGTTAAATACTGATAAAAAACGGTTAATCTATAAATGGTGTTGTCATATTTCTGAGAACTATTACAATTTAGCTAAATATTAAAATATTCAGCACTATCTTGGTGTTACTCCAAAATACGGAAATTTTTTGGTTGGTACGCTATTCGACAAGTTTGGGAACCAATGATTCTAGAGTGTAGATAAATACATAAAAATAAAGGTGTAGCCTCTATTCATATAGGCTATTCCTCATTTGATAAACGTACATAGTATATTCAGGAGCTACTCTCAAAACTGTGCGAGCCAAAAACGTATCTAGGATTAAATTTTTTACTGCGGGAGGGCATTTGGTAGTAAAGAGATTTTGTTAGTGGGTAGCTACACTCCACCCCCTGAACTACCAACGGAAGAAGTTTTTTTTACATTATACTCTTCTCAGGCTGATGTAAAAGTTTTTATTGTAGCTTTGAACTTGGGTTAACTCTTCTTCCATTGTGTAAAAATACACATTTTAACATAGCATTTACTAGAAAGCGTTAATGTTGAACAAATATAGGAGAGGCACGCTCTAGTTGCCCAATTGACTAACATGTTTGTCTATTATTGCCCTAGATCCCAGGAACATAAAACAATTATATAGAAATATATAGTAGCCATTACAATCAAATACATTCTTAGTAGTTGTAATGAAGGAAAAGAGTAAAGATAGAAGACTCTGGAAGTAATTACTAGAGCTGGGATTTCTATGTAACTACATATTCTATTCCTTGCCATTTAGATGCTTAGAAAAGATAAATCTCAATGAATCACCATATTAGGGTTAATATAATATATGAAATTAAAATCTAATTTTATTTGATTATCATTTTATATAATTTTACTTTTTTGGCATGTTTATATGTTTAAAGTGGTTTTACATAAAGCTACCTACTTTGTGGTGTTTTAATATATATTAATACTAGTTGCAAATTTGTTGAAAATTTAAACATTGTTTGATTTGGTTTTGTTTGTATAGATACGCTGAAAGTAATTTTTCAATGAACTATTGAAAAGGGTAAAATCAAATTCGGGTAGTCAAGTGTTATTCCACTAAGTACATGCGTTCTCTCTTCACAATGAACCTTTTGATGCATTTTTGAAATAATTTTGCAAAAAGATAAGGAATTTCTTTCTGGAACCTCCCTCCCCTCAAACACACAAGTCTAATGACTTATATTCTTATTTTGTAATATCTCCAAATGATTTTAGTTTCACATGACCGGTAAAAGTGAAAGTCAAACAGTAAGGTATAATCAGAATTTATATTTTTTCACCATGAAACCAGCCGATTCTTGCAGACTAGTAAATTAAAGAATGGGCCGGGATTAACGACTCCTTCAAAACCAACGATAAATTTGTAATGTGTCAAGCTTGCAACAAAAAAATTGGATGTTCCGTGTATTCACAATTGGAGCAACATTAGCGGCGCAAACTTCGTACGAAAGAAAAATCTTAAGTTATTCGAAGAATCTTTTTTTTATTTTAAACAAAGATGAAGGTGCTTTCCTTCCAGTTTAAGAAACTAATTATGTAAGGACTTGTGTAGTGCAATGGTCGCTACGAACATCCCATGCTATAAATTCCAAGTGCCTGAATTTTCATCCTTCTTGTGACAGTAATGAAAGCGACACATTCTTGATCAATCAATAGTAAGAAATAGTTATATGCATATATATTATGAAGAAAAAATGAAAAGAATAATAAATTACATGAGAGATTTCATCATATGAGTCGCTGTGGATGAAATGACGGACCTTGTGGTAGTTAAAATAGATTATAAGGATATTTCCAAACCATATTGGAATTACCGAGAAGTGCTGGAACATGCGTATCATGTTTCAGGAATCTTGAATGATGAATTGAAAGTGTGTGGCCTAGGTGAGCTCGCGTAGAGAAGATCGTGGTGCTATATTCAGTTTCCACGGCGTTTATAATGAAAATCGCAAGTTCTTTGAAGTTGTTATATCCTGATATTATCCATCTTACAAGTTTGTCCCATGGAACACATCGTGTTGTGGAATACATTAGAGTCCAGTCTTTATAAATGAATAGATTAATTTATGTAACAAAAAAAAACTTGACTTAATTGTGAAAGTCCCACATCAAGTCAATGAACTTACTAACTCTTGTTCAATGTGCCATTACCACTGCAATTAGTTCTAACAAGATGAGGAACAGGGATAAAACAGCCAACTTTTTCTATGAACAGTTTGAAGTTGTAAAGTCAGTAGATATGTTCACCACTGAGTTTGCGATATCTGTATGTGAATCTCACAGCTCATTCATTGAACCAAAAGTGGCATGTTCAACTGCATACACCAGTAGCAATTTCTGTTGGCTTCCAGAGAGTGTTGAACGGTTGGAAATTTCTAGATTTCCACTACATGAATCTATCGATATCATAGAAAGCACAATTTCAAATCTAAATTCTGTGAGTGAAGAAATTGGTGAAAATGTTTCTACAAAGTTTCAGGCAATGCTAAAAAGAAACCCAATATATTCATTGGATGGCGATACCCTTGAGAAAATTTCTCCCGAGAAAGTTCTTCTGATGAAATACGCCCCAGTGACATACTGTGAAGTGGAAAAGACATTACCCACCTACAAGGATATTCTGTTGGACAAGCGTCAATCAATGATCACAGAAAAAATTGAAATTCATACCAAAGTACAAGTAATCCATCAATTTATGTGGCATTTAGAGTGTAAATATAGTAAATGTTGCGTGCTTGGTAAAATATTTGTTTTACATGATTATAGTTTTTTTTATGAATCTACATAGTTCCTTGAATATTATTACATATTTACATACATATTTATTATATGATACTACATAAAAAAATCCCAGCGTTAGTCATTACAATACCTCATATCTTCAGTTACTTTAATTGCAGGAACATAGCATTATGTAGAAATATCAAGTAACCATTACAATAAAATATTTTTTTTAAATATATTACTATATTATAAATTTTTAATCGATAATGGTATTTTAGTGAGTTTTTAAAATAAAGAATAAAAATCTATACAACTACTTTGTTTCCGAAATCTTCGGCCACTTTGTTTTAGACTTTTGTGCATTTAAAATATATCCTAGATTTCTTATTTTCATTGATCTAGTGTGTTTAGGATCCATTAGCTCTGGCAATATACAATTTATATAAAATCTAGTTAATTTTAATTCTATTTCAATTTTCCAAAACTTATCTTTTTCTAACCTTTCGACTACCATTTTTTTTTGTCCATAAGACAAGTAAACATTACTTTCGTTGGGGGATGTGAAGATAATAATAATTATATTAAGGAATGACAATGATGTAATAATTCATAATATTGAATATATATAACTCATTATATCTGAGTATGGTAACTGGTGACTACTCCTGCACTGGTACACCAACAATTTGTGAAAGATGGCCCCAGGATACGAGTCGAACCAGGATGTATCAGTGGTTGAGCACTGACACGCAAATCTAAAGGTCCCACCCAGATTATATTCCTGTGTCCATGTTATCATTAATTTCACCCTTAAGGCCCTTGGCCCCACCGAGTGCAAGTCTAAAAACTATTTTTTGGGATGGTGGGCGGGAGGTTGAAAGGCGTTGCGTGGCTTCACAACCGACCAAAGTGTCCTTCCGCGCCAACAAGAACAGATGGATCACAGAAACCGTAAATGGCGCTAGCTACCGGACAGGTCTTGCGGATAAATTATACGTTTAGAAATATCAGTTTTCTCGAGAACGAGTGAAATTCTTATGTTAATATTTTCAAGACCTATTATAAGATAATGTATCGATGTGTATAAACTGTTTAATTTCTTATTGTTATTTTTATAAAGCAGGCAATTTTATACTGAAAAATGTCAATTTTTCCCTTATTTTAAAACTTAAAATTAAAGAAGAGGTATGTATCCAAAAAGTATAACTTAATTAACATAATTATGTTCTTGAACAAATCTTTTCCGAAAAAAATAATTGCAAAACAATAAAAATTCTTGAAGATGACCGTTTGCTCCCATGGCTCTGAATTTTCGCACCAAATGAAAAGGGCCAATCGCCTTGACTGAATTTGATTCCACTGCCAAGACCGAGCCTTGTGGATAACCTTCACGTATCAGATTATGATACACATGAATGAAATCGTGAGCTGATCATTATTGCAATTAAATTTAAAACATATCGTTTGTAACATTGCCTAGCACAGGATATTTTTCCTAAGGATAGATGGTGACGGGGAGGTTTAGGTTCGAATCAAAGTTGGGTGTATTAAGGGAGTTTATTTTAATAAATGTTTTCCCACTCACCCTCTTCGTATATGATGGTACATTTACTTTAAGCTATTCCTTTCCCATCTATGCACTAGTAGTGTAAATATGCAGATAGCCCAAACGGGAATTAAGAATTGATGCATAAAAAATAGTTATGTATCTATTAAATATAAAATGGCGTAAATTCATTACTGTAATTCACTTAAATTGGGGTATTAAATATCTAGACTTATGAAAAGATACGTTATATGTTGATAAATGTCCGTGATTACTTGGTTAACTTTATAGTCCCTAATAATCTACTACAAATACATTAGTTTAAGCTTATGTAGTTTAATTGGAAATATTTAATATTCAAATATGTATCAATTCATTAGTTGATTGGAAGTATTTAGTATTCGAAACTATGTTTAATTAATTAGATGGTTTAGTCTATCATATTTGTTTCTAATTTGTATGGAATAAAACTGCATTAAATATATAATTTAATATATTTGTTCGCTATTGTCTATTTGACTATTCCTTGCTTCTAAACAAAACTACCCGCACCAAAGAGTATGCAAACTTAGGCGTAAGTATTGTCTTGTCTCTGTTAATGGTGAAGAGAAATTTGACTTTCAAATCCTTTTTTGGGTTAGCAGAAGCATTTTTTATAATAAGTTGCTAACTTTTCCTCCAAACCCATTTGGGTACACTCCCTCTAATCTGAACCGTTATCAGCCTTTGTTGATTAGTCTAAGCTTGTGATTAACCTCGACGGGTAGTACTACGTGTAATACAGTTAAAAAATGTATATGTATGTAACTAAAATACTAATGAAAGTTATGTCAAAACTCAGAAGCGTATCATAGAATTATTTTATACTCTAAAGTATTATTTTAAAAAGATTTTCACATATGTTATATGTTATTTATGTTTAAAAATGTTAGAAAATATAATCATTTTACTCTAAAGATGATCTTTGATTCGATTAAAATTATAAAACTATTTGATGTTATGGCCCAGGTTGAATATTCCTTGCCTAAATAAAAGCTTGTGGGAATACATAATTTGCAATTTCGAATAGAATTGGAATCTTGGCTAGCTGACTTTAATTTTATTCTAATATAAACTCATGCTTAAAATTGATTTTTAGTCAGATTTGAATCTAATCTCAGGTTAGAAAAAAATGAGTTGATTTATAATCCAATCTTCAATATTTTTTTTATCTAAAAGATTCACAGTCGAATTCCATGATTTAAAATAATTGATCGTATAGATTAGGCTCATATCTGAATCGAATCGTATATTTTAGGCTTACTATGATAATTTTTATAGTCGAATATATTTAGAATATCTTACCATGTTAAGTTTCAAAATTCAATCCAAAATACTTCAAAGACTTTGATAAAAATTTTAGACACAATTTAAGTTTATTAAAAAAAAAGTCTAAATGAAAGCGATGATCTCAAAAGTGAGAAATCAAATAAAGATCACACAGCTGCTACAATCAAAGTGCAAAGTTGATTAATATTTACTAAAAGGTGGGACTAGCTACTTTTTTAAATACATGATATTCTCTGTTACAAATAACATTCACGTCATTCCTTTACGACCGTGAACTAGTTAATTTATCTATTCACTCTAACAAACAACTGATTTTCGGCCTGATTATATTAATTTGGTGAGGAAGGATCAGTTTTAGATTCAAATTTTGAGCTAAACCTATCAAAGCTGAATCCATAATTTATTTAGATTAAATTATTTGAATCAATGCTGATTTTTGTTCAAAATCAAAATTAAAAATTTCAAATAAAATCTTAATATTAGCAAATTCGGATTCGGATTTGAAATTTCGAAGGTTTGCACATGCTTATACAAAGATAAAAATTGCCATTTAACATTTCAGAACCAAATTCTTTTACTGTAAATAGTTTGAAATAACATTAGGTACGGAATTACAAATTTAATTCCGTGTATACATTTTAAACACATTTATGTGTGTGTGTAGTAATCCATAATTTATTTGCAAACTCTTTGATGTAATTCGATAGTTATGTGGCTAGAAAATCAAATAGGGTCACTTCTGTTTTATATTACGAGAGTCCCAATTTCACTCTTCATCCCCTCTTTACAGCCATCCCCTAGCTACCAGTTACAATTCACCTAATGACCGGACCAACCATATTATTTCAATAACAATGAAAGCTAACACCGGTAGCATAATAATTGATATATGCACACATTAATTATGAATTAAACGTTACGTTTGTGGAGTACATTTTATCAGATACCCTTAACACACCCCTAATCCCCCACTTTCCCTTTACGGATCGTGATTCATTTGTGGTGTAAATACATTGATATCTAATACGATTCGGTTGGCACGTAGCTAATATGCATTATAATGGAGATGAACGCGTATTGGGGGTGGCATTGTGCTATGACGTAGGTAGAGGGGTTTTGGCTCTATTTGAAGGGATGTTGACATAATAGTAAGGATGTTTGACTGGGATACCTTCCTGGCGTATAATTGAATCACTATCTTGAAGCGTTATAATTAGTTTAATTCCAATTACTTGAACTCAAATAACTCCCTTATATATAATCACACTTAAGGTGAGACGAAGGGTAACGTAAGTATAAGTCCTTATTTTTGCAGTTTGTTTAGTAAAATACTATTTTTTTGGAAAAATTGATAAAAATTGCTTCAAGAGATGCATTTAGTTTAATTTTATATATAATTAAATTTTAACAGTTCTTGTATATTTCAACTGAGCATCGGGGTATTTGACCAAATGCTTTTTAAACGAAGTGAATAGACCTGGTAAAATTGCACAAAGCCTATGACAAATATTTAAAAAAATTGTTGAGATTATTATGATTAAAAATAAATCTAAATGCATCTTTTGAAGCACTATTTTATATATTTAAGCCCAAAAATGTATGTTTGTTATAAATACAAAAGAAAACTATGGATATTTTTTATATCACCACGTCTTACTTGCCGTTTGGGTTATGCTTATGTACTAATCAGTAATCACTCTAATCGGTTTAGGTATTAATAAGGTTATATTAATTCTAAGGTTACCAGCATTTTCTTGGAGGGAGAGTGAAAAACCAATTTTGGGAAAAACCGCCTTTAATACACCCGACTGAGATTCGAACCTATATCTCTCCATCAAAAGCAATCTAGTCTAGTCTGAGAGTAGCAGGTTAGACCACGCAGCCACCGAAAGAGGTGACATCTTTGGTTCTCTTACATACCACCTTGATGGTGCCAACCAATTGAATGAGAGTATGCTAAAAATGCCATATTTTTTTATTAGTTATTAAGTTTCAAAACCTCTAAAAGTGTATATGTTATCTGCGTCCAAAGTTGACTTTAATTGCTAGAAGATCGTCATGCTCCTAACCTTTGACCTTGGTCACATAAATGTGACACTTTATGTGAAACGTCAGTGAGAATTAGTTTATTTCACATTTTTATGATTTCATAAATAAAGTAGACTATTGTGATTGTGAGAATTGTTGACCTCTTTGTTGTGATGAATCTTTACGTTTTATATGTCCTCAGCCCAAAAAATTTAGATCTTTTGATTCTGTCGTTCCCCATTCTATGTATGTCTATATGTTCCTAGAAGTAGAGCCAAAACGTTTGGATGAATTTTGATCATAAATTATGATTAGATGTCATACGGTTACTAGATCAGACACATCCTTTGAGGAATTGTCTTTTGCATGACGACGTTGAAAGAAAGGTGTTTTATTAATATTATATTATTGTGACTGTTCAAATTACCTAGCCCTTTACAAACAGTACATACAATTTTTTGCATGTCAAAATTCACTAAGATATTATTACTTACAACACTTGGATGGTTGTTAGATATAAATTAATTCCAAATATTGTATAGCTTCATCAAGTGTATCGTATTTTGTCCTTTCACAGTCAATATTTTCTAGATCAATTAATAACAACGAGTGAGTGACCAAAGCATTGTCAAGGAGCTTTTAGATGTGTACCAATATGATATAGATTTGCCCAAAAAAACCTATTTTAATATACTCCTCTATTTGAACACTAAACATAGGGTTTATTTTTATTGCTATGATAAAATATATATTTGCAAGTAAACGGTGACTAATTTATTAGTTTTGTGTTTATAGTAAGGATCTTTTTTTTAAGTTATAGAAAACATTATTAATCTTGGCATTTTGATAGCCCGGGGGGGG
>CABEEJ010007129.1:0-14910 GCA_901482245.1 Timema douglasi | reverse complement strand
GGGGGGGGGGGGGGGGGTAATAAGACACGGTGAATAGGATGGATAAATTATAGTTCTTAACTTGTTAAAAATTAATCCACAGTATAGCTAGGCAGCCGTTTTAAGGTTAAACTGCATTAAGAATCGTTTAAAAATATCGATAAAGTTAGAAATTACACACTCATTGACTGTAAATTAATGTATTATACTGACCATTTTATAATAAATATAAATATTGATTTAGCTACCTGCATCTGGCAATGATATATATACAGGTGTCTTGATATTTCGACAATAAATGTGTTATTGCACAATTTTAACAAGTATATAATTAATCATAAAAATATAAATAGCAATGCAATGATTTCAAATCCCTATAGTTCATCAACAACAAGGAGTCAAACTTGCTATATTTTCTACGCACCATAGTTAAGGTAAATTAATTAATGTATTTGGCCTAAATTAAAGTTTAACTAGTCATTAAAATAAGGTATACACGATAAAATAGGTTTAATATTAAGATTAGACCCTATAACTATTTTTGGTATCACAACTTACTACTTTTTCAGGCTATATGAATATGTACTAGTTACGCAAATGAGTCGGAGATGAGGATGGTATATTTTAAAATAATTATACCCGCATTTGAGTTGAGGAATAATAGAACATTTTTTAAATAAAACTCAGTACGCCAAACCAGGATTCAAACCCCAATCTCTGTAATTGGCAGTCTAGTTCATTGTAAGAGTGATGTCTTAGACCCTACGGCCACTGAAACCGGTTAGTATTATTATAAACATTTCTTTCAGTACACCTAATAAGAATGTCTGGTTATACCTAATTTCAGCCCCATACATTAATTAATTTACCTTAAAAATGGTACGTAAAAAGCATAAAATAGCAAGTTTGATCTCTTATAGTTCATGAATTGTAAATATTTTAAATAAATCATTGAATCACAATTTATTATAGGTTCAACAATCTTACGATTGTTTTGCTATAGCTCTTCACTTTTTTCTCTCATGGATCAATTTTTATTTTTTTTACATCTGTGTACCTTCTTCTTCCAACATTGTTCGTTTGCTAAGTCTTGTACTACAATCTTGGTCTTTTTTTTTTTTTTCCCCTCCTCATTTTCATCCATAATTCTCTTCGTCAAACCATCATGTCTCCTTATATGACCTACCATAAATCTTCTTTGCTGTATACTTTTCCGAAAGTTTCCTTTCTTCGTTTACCTTACTTAGCACTTCTGTAATTTATGCCATCTCTATCTACGAAGTTTTTAATATTCTACTGTAGCACCTTATTTAAAATTCTTCTAGCAGTTTCCTTTCAGTTATGCCAATGGTCCATGTATCATATCTGTAAAACCCAACGCTACAAACGAATGCCCTTAGAAACCTTTTCTTGGTGTACAAATTTATGCCAGTCGAGGCTAGCATTGTGTTGCGATTAAAAGATTTCTTTGCCTGCGCTATTCTATTTATAATCTCGTTCTTGCATCTATTATCTTCGGTTATTTTATTTCGTTATTGTATTTCTTTATAAATTACACTTGCTAAAATTGTACAATACTAATTTTTAAGGTGAATTTCCTTAAGTGCTTCCACGTTGAGCCTCAGTTAACTTCTCTGGTAAAAATATACATTACGGAAAGGTCATAATTGACTGAGCTGCCTTTAAACGGGACTAAATCCCCCGGGACGGATTACCACATATTATAGAGCCCTATCCCTACTACAGGTGAATTATGGTATATTTAAAATCCATTCTATTCTTTCTATTTATTTAACTCATTTGAGCCCAAAATATTTTCTCTTCTTGAATATTTTTTTTCCCTACTAATATATAGTCTACTACTTTCGCTGCCGCCCCTTTCCGTGGCCTAATCTGTCAAAATAGCTTGTGGGGAAGGGTAGGGTCGGTCTCAAAATAGATGGTTGGGTTTGAAATTATACTTTGGCTCTGTTTTTTGGGTTTATTAGTAGCACCAAGGTTTACAAAAAGTGTGATGTTAGAAGATGTTACAAAAATATATAAGAACTTTTAAGTATGCGCTATTGAGGGAACTGGCTTAGTGAGGAATACTTAGCTACTGGCTCGACTGACACCTCTCACGACTCCTCTTGTAGACTCGAACCCGGTATCCTGGACACGATGGTTGACCCCTAGCACAAGTGCCCGATGACCCAATGTTCTAAACCATGTAGTCCCAATGACTGGCAGTGTACCTGCCTCTGAGTAGATCTTAATGTGTCAGCCGCGATAATACATATAAACTCTTTATAGTTCAATTCGGCCCAGTTGCTGAGCACAACGGGGACATGTTGTTATGAGTTGTCAGCGTTCTTTCCTAAAGTTTATTAACTAATCACAAAAAGTTAACTATTACAGTTCTTTCAGGCACTTAGTTTAAACACTGGTATGTTAGTTTTAAATAAATATCCCAATCTAGAGCAGGTGTATTACACTATACTAGGATCATAATATATGTTGTGTAAAATCAAATTTTTTTCTTGACAATACGTAGAAATAACTTAGCGTTCAATTAATGGAACAGTGGTATTGAAAGTATACACAGAAAAAAAAGATTTTTATTAAATTCAGATTTAACGATCTTATGGAAATTGAACTGTGGAGCAAAATGTGCTAAGTGATCAAATTTAATGATAAATGACTATATAGTTAATTTGTTACAATAATAAACATATTTCTCAATATAAATATTAATTATTTGATAAGTTAGCAAATTTATTATGTCGACAGTTTGACATGTTGTCTAAATATAAATATGTGAAGTTAAATTAAAACTATTTTCCATTCAACTGAAATATCATTAATGATAGTAACTAATATGTTCTGGGATGTTTTATCAATTTAATGCGTTACATTCAATTTTTCTTCGATATGAAAGGTCAATAAGTTGTTAAATCATAATATGGTTTATCAATTAAGATAATTTACATTACTGCACAAATAAAAAGCCAATATTATATATTAAGTACTGTATTAACTAAGTAAATTACTGTGGAAATGGTCTAAGGGTAAGGTTTCGGACTTCTGTGCTGGGATCCGGGGTTCAATCTTCGGTCCTAGCACAGATTTATCTGATCGCCAAACCCTTCCTTCCCTTCTGTATATTAATCACAACTTGTGAATGTGGGGAATGCCAAGCCCTCACCGTGGTTCGGATTCCACCTTAAATTGTAGGTCCTTCATTTCATCTCACAATCACCCTACCATTACACATTAGCTTAATTTCGTATAACCCGAACGGGTAGTAAGACGCGGTAATAATAATAATAATGTAGTAAAATTGAGAAAAATCTGTAATACAAACTACTAAAACTAATAATTGTGAAATATGTTAAATTGAAATAAATTAATAAGTTGAAGAAACCACTTTGTTATTCTAACCAAATATGAGAACAATAAACAATACAGTATAGATATTAATCAAAACATTGATAAAATTAAACATTAATAAATACTTTAACGAATATGTAGTTTTACATAATTATGTTTAAAAAACAATGACGTATTATAATCGTGTGAGTAGCTTACAAATTGATTAAAACTAAATGAAAAAAGTTTTTTACTAGACCATTTCTTAATATCTATCTATTATTTAAAATAATTTGTGTAATTTATAAATGTTTTACATATTAAAAACCAACCATTTAAATAATCTATAATAATAATTATTATAGATTATAAAATAAAAATATATGGATACTGGGGAATATATATATATTTATATATATATATATATATACGAATTTTTTCCCCAGTATCCATATATCTTTATTTTATTTTTACACTGCGTCTCACTATCCACCTGGGTTTTCTAATTTAATTGCGTTAATGTAGTATGATTAAGGAAGTTAGTATTTATAATGAGAGTGTTTTAAAATATTATGTTCAAAATGGCCCTTAGAGCAACAGCTCAATCTAGCACAACATTTCCTGTCACCAGCAACTCGGACATATTATATGAGGTTATTCTGTGGACCTACAAATGGGGGTGATAAATAGCTAGAGTAAATATCTTACGAAAATATATGTATTTATATAATATCGCTATGTATACGAAAGGGTGTTATTTTTTTTACCAATATATTTTGTATATAATTGGACAAAATTTTATGAGATGTCTTTTTAATATTTTTTTTTGTGAAATTTTATGAACATTTATATTAAATAAGATGAAGTTTCAACTGAATATTTCAGTAATGTTTTGATTTGAAATAATAATAAATAAATTATTAAATGAAGTTTGCTAAAAAAAAACTCTTTACCAATTCAAATAATTCAGAAGACAATAACAATGCTAGGTTACAGATAAATTTTTTTGTTTGTTTTACGGTCGATTTGACATGCCAAACAAATATACATCTCAGTTTAAATTATAATTAGAATGTAAGCTTGGGTAAGTCTGAAAGGAACATAATAAATAAATAATCAAATAGTGCATTCAGCTCGTAGCTGAAAGTAGGTCTCTCCCAGCTATTGTCGAATGAAATGGGACCTATTTACTATCTGTAAAACCATTTATTTGAGATGGTCTTATCCGAAAAATAGGAAAAATTGATGTACGTAAAATATTAAAAGGCTTAATGAAAATATATTTAATAATAATAATAATCGTGATAATAAATTTATTTTTTCACGGTTCATGTTTATAAATTAATTATTAACTCAAAGTTTAATATCGCAATTGTTATAATTGTCAGTACACATGGATATCAACCTCGGGGTGCCTGTTTCAATTCCCGGCTGGTACCTTGGATAATTTTTTTCACAAAAGGGGAATTATACTAATGGTCAACAAAGTTTTGTTAGTTAGGCTCAAGCTATGTTTTAGTGTTTCCACTAGTTACACACGCTCATACTTATTATCATCATCACCTCATCTCATCAGGACATGGAAAGACCCGCCACGGAAAGGATGTAAAATTAAAACATTTGGGCCTCCCCTGGGCAATGGTTATCAATTACAGGCGAATCTTTCTACAAACTGGGCTACGAGTGATGTATCCCATTCATGCATACATATATAATTTAGAACGTGAGATATCGAATAACGCAGCCACCTTCGAACGTACAACTATAATAGTTTGGTTATTTAATTCATCACGAGGTGCGCATTCTTACCAATGTCATGGTACTATTGGTAACATAAAGCCGCCCAGAGTTAAATGTGATTGCTTAATCTGATAGCTCGCGATCTTAATTGATCTCTCATAAATAAAGGACCATATCCGTACTTCCATCACAGACTGTGCCTTAAAATATGTGACAAATGACTCTGGCCTGCCTGGATGGTTTAGTCGGAAGAGCATTGGCAAACTGAGCTTAACGTCCCTGGTTTGACTCCAGTTTCCCGGTATTATTTCTCAACTTAAACAATATGATATTTAGAATGGGCTAAAACCGTAAATTACAAATATAGTAGCTTGGATATTTAATCCATTAATATTATATGTGTTGCTAAAATTGTTATTTATTTATAATTTGGACCATTAATGTTAGTATTTTCCTAAACTATGTGGATTAAAATTTGAATCCTCAAATATCACGATTACTGAAAAGATTTGAAAAAAATTTGAGAATCAAATTAATTTCAATAAAATCTATTTAACTCAAACGTAATACCTTGACTTGAAATCACCATATTATGTGATCTAATAATAAATTATATAGAAGCATATAGTTGGAAAAAATTTGGTTTATTTTAGATAAAAAATAAGGAATAAAAAAAAAATTAAAATTGTATAAAAATAATTAATTTCCTCAATTTGTTTTATATTCCTAGTTTTAACGTTATTAATGTGATAAATGAACAAATAAATCGATACTCATTAGTGTAATAATATCCAGAAGTCAGTTTCATATAGGATACAAATTTCACAAATAAGAAATGTTTCATTTTGTGTTAATTCATTTTTATTTTTTTTAAATAAACATTATTAAAGATTTGAAAGAAACTTCAAGATTATTATTAGAGATTTGGATTACAGAAAAACTGAGACACATCTTTGATAAAATTATTCAAAAGATGAAAGGGATGAGCCAAAAAATGATGTATTGAAAGATTCACATTTCACGTGAAAAAATACTACGAAAATATAATCATGATGGAATCTACACATTTCCTTCAAACTCTGAGAATTTCCCTTAAAACGTTTTTTATTCCCGAATTAGTTAAAATTGGACAAAGTCCATGGTTTAATAAAGTCCTATATTAAAAATATCTCTGGTTGGAATGTCAAAATTAATTTTTATCTGTGCTAAGAGATAAGTCACAAGAACTTATTAATTTGAAAAAAGCACAAAGTATGCAAACCATTTCAATTTGTACTATTTTAATAATTGGATTGAGCTATCTGTTTACATTTGTATTCTTATTGATTCTATGAAATATTAATATTATTAAAAAGTTATAATTTGATCGATAAAACCATAGACTGGAACCATCCCATCCAGTAGCTTCGAAAAACAGTTTATGAATAGTAATGGAATAAATGACTTAATCTTTAATTTATCACATTACTAGAAAAATGTCAACTTACTTTATTACTCTATGGTATTGCGAACTTTAACATATATTGAAGCACGTAAAAATTACACCACATCTCTATCTTGAGCTAATTCTATCCGATCCGTCTCATAACACCCTATCCCTATCTTGAGTTAATACTATCCAGTCCACCTCTTAACACCATATCCCTATCTTGAGCTAGTTCTATCCAATTCACTTCTTTACACCATATGCCTATCTTGAGCTAGTCCTATCCAATCCATCTCATAATGCCTTATCTATATCTTGAGCTGATTCTATCCAGTCCACCTCTTTACACCAATTGGATATATTGATATAGTTCTATCCAATCCATCTCATAACACCATATCCCTTTCTTGAGCTAATTCTATCCAGTTCACCTCTTAGCACCATATCCCTATCTTGAGCTAATTCTATCCAGTCCACCTCTTTACACCTTATCTCTTTCTGTCCACTCTAATGCTATCCTCACATCTGAGGCTAAATCTTGATAGATTTATTTTATGTGTTTAATTTTAGCAAAAATTACTGCCTGTCAGAGCTGCCCGCACTTAATTACTTTTTTTGGTCACCACGTATTACTACTACCCGGTCGGGTTGTATTAAATATATTAATTACTAGATGTAACAGATAAAGAAAGTTGAATTTAGAGGAAGTGGGCACACATTTCTTTGGAGATAGAACGGAATTATTATTTTTTGGACAAACCACCTTCAATACACACGAATGGGATCCAAACAACGATCTCGCCGTCACTGGTAGTCTAGTATATTGCAACAGTGGGTCTTCAGATCATGCCGCCACTGAAGAGGGTCACTAAATTGCTAGAATTAAATAGGGATTAGTATGTGTACCCAAATTTTTGTGAAGGAAGAGAGGAGATACTATTTGTGAAATACATACCCTCATTACACCCGGATGGGATTCACACCCACACCTCCCCGTCCATGGAAAGCCATACCAGACCAATCTGACGCTTATCGTACGTGTCCTACGGTACTTGTAAGAGTGTTTTTATAACCTCTCGTGGTTGACAATAGGGAGATCAAGGCTCAAGTACCGGTCTACTGAAGGTGGTTTTTCTTAAAAGATTTCCCACTCTCCTTTCCACGAAAATGCGTGTGATTTCCTCTAAAATAATTCCTTCTTCACCACCTTCCCCATTATGGTAGTTATCATTCGTAGGCCTATAACCTGAACAGGTATTAATATCTGCTGATAAAAAACACTAGGGCAGGATTAGGAAATTAATAATCTTAAAATTGAATGTGTTAATTTCCCATTGTATTATTTAATTTATAGCAAAATAATTATAACCTTTTTTTAAATTGACCTTTGAAATTTTTGGAAAATTTGCATGATATTTATTCTAAAGCGATCTTTCCTCTTAAAATTATTTTTGTTAATTTCTCGGCGTTTTTTGACCCATCGGGGCTAACCGCTTATTTTTACAAATGGGCTAAGGGTGAGAAAAATAGGATATTAAATAAGTATACTCCCATTTTTGTGGAGAGAAGAGAGTAAAGAATATACTTGATGAAATAAACCTCTTACAGCCCACTTCAGTGGCCACATGATCTAAGGCGTCACTCTAATGTTAGACTGGACTGCCTATGATGCGGAAATTAAGGTTATATTATTAGTTGGGAGTACTGAGGGTGGTTTTTCCTAAATGGTTTTCCACTTTACCTCCACGCAAATTCGGGTACACTCCCTTTAAATTTAACCCTACTTATCCCTAAAAGCATTAGCATAACTAGTACATAAGCGAATAGCCTGAACGGATATTAAGACGCAGTGATAAAAAACAATCTTATCCATCTAGTATTAAAACCAGAATTTAGGGAGCCGGGGCAAAAACAAAACTACCTCAATTTTATGAAAAAATATATTAGTACAGATATCTGGTAGTTTAAAACGTTAATTAAAAGTTGTTTTTATAGTCAGTCAAGACCTAGAAGATTACTAATATTGATGAATATTTTATTTATTTTTTATAGTTAGATTTACAGATTTTATAAACGTTTAAATAACTAAAATATCCCTTCTAAATCTGTGAAGGTTATCACGTTTTTGACCCGATACCATTATTTCTTTTTTAGCTGATAGATAATACAAGATGAGACTAACGCCTTGGCTCACACGACCACTGTTACTGGTTCCTCTTAAATATATTGTGTGAATGTAACGTCTTTATGTATACATGTTAATAATACAAATATGTCTCTGGTGGTTAGATAACTTAACGACATTTTCAAAACACAGTCAATTTTAGAAAAACAATAACTTCTTAAATCTTTAAAAATATTTTTTAAACGTCAATTCTTATTTTTTATATATATATTTCTTTCATTTTTTCGAATTATGTGTTTCCTATCTCCTTTACCTCACTTCCTTCCAGCCTTCCCAAGACGATCATTTATCTTTTTCGCTCTCTCCATTATTCTTTGTTTCAAAGGGAACCCNNACCCCCCCCCCCCCATCTTTTTGTTTTCTTCTAACTGGTGTTACCGTTCTACCCCACTACCCCTTCCATCTCAGGGGACATAATTCTTCTTTTTGTTACTAGAAAATAAAATTTATAAGTTTAAACTTAATGGCTATAAGAACAAATCGTTAACCGCTTTGGTGACTGCATAGTCTAAGGCATCACTCTTGCGATATACTAGACTGCCAATGATGGGGGAGTGGGAGTGGGGGAGTTCGATTCCTGGTTGAGTATAGTAAGGTGTGGTTTTTCCTAAATGGTAGTGTACTCTCTTTCCACACAAATGTGGGTACACTTCCTCTAGATTCAACTTTCTTCAACCATGACAATACAGTATTGTAGTTAGTAGGCCTACATATGCGTATAGCCCAAACGGGTGGTAAAACGCGTTGATAAAAAATTAAAGATTGTTATATTTCTTAGACTAGTCAATGTATTGATTCCATCTTCAAAAATTTGGTCACTTTATTAAATTACTATTTTACTTCTTCAAATATTTTGATAACCTTGTGGGCTGTTCTACATTCATATAAATAGTTTTTCGCAATTATATCTTTATTAATATGTGTTATCACTGCCTTTTGTTATCCATATGGTTTGAACACCAAGTTAATTATCATGCTAATGTGTTACGGATGACGAGGGTTGAATGTTAGATTGTGTCTGCCCGAATTTGCATAGAAGGAGGGTGGAAAACCACTTAAAAAATCGATCCTATAAACATCCGACTGGCATTCGAACCACAATCACCCTGCTATCGGCAGTTATTGGCCCACGGGCCAATTCCAGCCCTTCGACTGAATGTATCAGTTTCGCAAAATATTTAGCAACCAGACAATTATTGTGTTCATAAAAATATACTTGATAACTGATTATTATAAAATAAGTATAAAGTTGAAATTATTTTGATTGCAATTTCTTCCAATCCTGTCAACCAATTCTTTTAAAACCAGTATGCCCCGCGATATAAAACGGTTGCTAAACCATGCCTTGAACCATGTGGCCACCGAAGCAGATTTTATTGATTGTCTTCTTTAATAAGGATATTTAATGCATCCTTATCTAATAACATAGATGGTAGACTCTATCATAAAGCAAACTTCATAATTAACCAATACCGAAGATGGGGAGATCAATATTCGAATCTCGCTCGGGTGAACTGCGAGTGGTTTTTCCTAAACGGTCTTCCACTCTCCCTCCACGCAAATGCGGGTTCATTTCCTTTATATTCAACCTCCTCAATTCCTAACCCATTAGCGAAATTAGTATTTAAGCGCACAACCCGAACGGTTAGTAAGACGTGGTAAATTATTATTATTATTATTATTATTATTATTATTAATAATAATAATAATAATAATAATAAAATGACCCAAGCTTGGATATAGCCTTTAAAAACTATTCACGTCCACCTTATTTCGTAATATTTTATAAGTGGATAACAGGATGATATCTTATAAATATTTTTACTTTAAAATTGTTTCATCCTCGGTCCCGGCAAAGATTTATCTGATTACCAAACCCTTCCTTCACCTCTGACAAGACATCTTGTGAATGTGAGGAATGCCAGGCCTCCACCGTGGTTCAGATTCCACGTTAAACTGTAGGTCCTTCATTTCATCTCACAATCACCCTACCATTACACATTAGCGTAAGTGCGGATAACCCGAACGGGTAGTAAGACGCGGTGCTAATAATAATAATAATAATAAAATTGTTTCACTAATTGTTCGGGCTATTCACACTTTATTCGTTCCTTACTCAATTATGTGATAAAGTATAAATAAAAGAAAATGTACCCGAATTTGCATGGAGGGAGAGTAAAAAATAGTTTAAGGTTAAAAAACACTTTCAGTACGCCCTTTTGGGAATCGAATCCTCACGTAATCGTCATCATTAAATCAGGTTATACCCTGATTTTGGTTGGAAGAGTAGTCCAGAAAATTCAAACACAATCTACTTGCGGTGAATATTGATAACATTTTACTTTATAATTTGTGTTATTCTATTGGTATTGATAATATCTATTAAAATGGACATCTACAAATAACATGACTTGATGTATGAATGTATATTTTTTAATTAGTAGCTTTAATAACTAAATCCTTCTGCTCTTTCTAAAGAAGTAATACTATAGATGAGATTAAATTTTATTAGGGCCTATACATGACTATAGATCTTAATATTACTAAGAAAAACCTGGAATTCTGGACTTAATAAATTAAAAACTACAAAACTGGTTGAAACTTAAGAGCGTTTAAAGGTACGTTTTATAGTATTTTATTGTTGACAGGGTTTTAATCTATAGTTTTACAAATTTGTATTTTTATTTTAAGTTCGAGCCCCAAATCATAAATTAAAACCCGCATTCCTAGAAGGAATAAAAAACCTAAAATGAATGTCAGTACACCATCGTAATTACGGTACTGTCCGTATGGAAGAAAATCACGAATACATTAATATAAATTAAATCAAAAATGACACGTGGACACGGGATTTGAACCCGGCAACTTTAACTTCGCGTGCCAATGCTCTAACTACTGAGCTAACCTGGATCAATTCCGTGCTCAGGGTCATCCTTCACTCGTAGCTTAAACCTGAGTGTTTGATGGGCATGTGAAAATCTTCAGCTCAGCGCCAAACCAAAGGTCCCGGGATAAATTCCCGTGTCAACGTGTCATTTTTCAACTAATTAGAAACATAAGATATTTACTTTACTACATTAACATAAAATAAAAATATGTAATTAAATGTTAAATATATTATACAGGATGCAATTGTTAATTTTTCCCTAACATTTTTTTACTATACCAAAAATAAGAAGTATAAATGCTATCAAATAAAGTCAAATTCAAGATTTGATTTTTTTTTATTCTGTCAAATATCGATTATAATATTTTACCGAATCTTTTTTTTTTTTTTCACTTTTGAATATCTTTAAAGATTTGAGGATGAGGGGATTCGACGAACCCATTCATAACTTATTGAAATGTAAATCTATTTTCCGGAATATAAAATATTCTCTTAACCTTGTTCCTATAATTTTGGAAGCTATATGTCGACTAGTTGGTAAGAAAACACAGATCATGTGACAGCAAATTCTCCTCCCACTATTCATTACTTCAATAGAAACTCTACCCCGGTTTATTCAGAGCTAGTGCGGAATCTTCCAGTCTTTTTGCCAACGCCCTTATACCACCCTATTATTCTCAAGATATGACGTCACTAATGATGTACCACCATGTCACTAATGACATGATCGTTCGTCACTTTGTTCCGTGAAGATATGTAAATCTTAAGAATAATTGGGAAACCGTGGTTAAAAGGAACCGTCAACCTTATGAGTTAAAATCTTTTCTCCGACACTTAGTAAGAAAAAAAAGTGCATAAGGAGTGTTGAAATTCTTTGTAGTTGCATAGATAGCTCGAAATATTTAGGAAGTTGTTTGTTGTTTTAAAATATAGCCCATTTCAGATTATAGGTGGAAGATAATATATACCATTTTCATAGGAAAAGTCTTTTGAAAAAATTAATACAAATATAAATTTTGCGAATAAATTCATTACCTTCTTATATTAATAAGATGAGGATAATATTTGTCTGTTATGAGTATTGCTTGATATCTACCGTACGCAGAGGCCTGAAATTTAAAAATTAATAGCCCCCTGTGCACGAACATGTGTACCTCGAAGCCGGAATTTTAAAATTTTGATTCGATTTTCACAAATTAATTAAAAAATTGATCGGAAGAAATACAGTAAAATGAAGAGATGTATTTTATGTCTCTTTGAAGAGAAGAAGAGAAAAGCGTTGCCGGGCGTAGCCACGTCTATTATTATTATTATTATTATTATTATTATTATTATCATCAATACTTAATATGATCCGCTTCGGTGTACGTATGGTCTAAGGTGCTACTTTTGCAATAGAATAGACTGCCGATGATGGGAAGATTATGGTTCGACCCCAGTCAGACGCACTGATGGTGGCTTTCCTTAAACGGTCTCCCCTCTTTCTGTCAACGCGAATGTTGATACACTTCCTCTAAATGCAATCTTTCGAATCTTAGCATCATTGTTAAGCTTATAATATTTTTTTAGCAGCACGTCTTAATATATGCTCAAATTAAACGTTTATGTACTAAGTACGCTAATAGTTTTAGGGATGAGAAAGGCTTGTAATTAGAGGAAATGTACCCGAACTTGCGTAGAGGGGGAGAGTAAAATAATTTAGGATAAGCCATCCTCAGTACACCCAGCAGAGATTCGAACCTAAATTTCCCCATCATCGGCAGTCTATCCTAAAGTGAGTATGGTGCCTTAGACCATGCGGCCAATGGTTTATAAGCTTATAGAAGTTTACAAAGTAAGAAAAAGTTGCTAACATCTGTTCTAAAGTAGATGTATAGTATGATTTTGGTAGGAAGAACAGTAGAAGCTAGTTACTAAAGTTACTAGAACCATTTGAATATATTCATACATGAAGTCATGTTATTTGAAGCTATCACATTTGGTAGATATTATCAATACCTATAAAATAACACCAATAAAATAAAGAAATACTGTCGATGTTGGCCACAAAGAAATAGGTTTGTGTTTTCTCTACTGTTCTTCCAACCAAAATTGGGGTATAGGACTAGTCTAACTCTAAAAATATACATGGGTTACAGTTTATAGAAATATTTTGTCTTAGATATATTCTATACTTTAGTTTTTTGCAGAATGTCTTACTACCCATCAGAATTATGTACACGATAGTAGGTAAGAGATGAGCAGTTTAGATTTTATAGGAAATGTAATCCCATTTGAGTAAAAGGAATATTGGAAACCGTATAAGAAAACCACTCAATGTGGATCTGGCCAGAATTCAAACCCTGAACTCTCCAACACCTGCAAACTAGACCATAATTGCTTTAAGTATAATACACGTGTCCATCGATGTAGGTCCCTACTAACTATTTGATACTATGCATTTGAAATCATTAATGTATATTTTTAATGGGAAAGACTTATATTTTCCTAAATATATATGTGGGTTAAGTAAATACAATTGTTTTCTAAGGGTTGGTCTTATTTTACCATGAGAGATGTATAGTATCTAGTTCATTCACCATGCATGTAGACTTTTAGCCCCTCTGGTGGACCGCCGTTCGGCTGTTGCCCGACACAGAATATCTAACTTGACTGTAATGCCAAGCTAGGTCATCTGTGAAAGGACTGATTTGTTGTTTGAGTACCGAGTCGTTGTCACGACTCTTAACCTCGCGAATGAACTTATAACCTGATGAAATGGAACCAATGTAATGAGCCTGTAGAGTGCTACAGGTGTATGATTTTGTAGCCTGACTCAGGGCATCCACCTTGACAGTAATGCCAAGCTAGGCCTCCTTCGAAAGGGCTATATTTGTGTTCGAGTATAGAGTCACTTTCGTGACTCCTGACCTCGTGTATGAACTTCCCCTCTGGTGGAACAGAACATTGCCCAAGATATACCTGGGAGGTTGTCTACACGTCATAGCAGCTTCTGGATGTGATGATGGTGATTATGAAGGTGTGAAGAGAGTGGAGATATTAAACCTAACTGAAACCCAATTAACTAGACCATGGTGACCATAAAAACAGTTGCCCTTTAGGGAATTATACTCAGGGAATTGAACCTAGGACCTTTACATCAATAACCAGTGGCGATGGCAACTAGATCAAAAGGCCAATCAATTAAATACTCGGTGACCTGGTGGTCTAGGGGTAAGGTGTCAGACTTCTGTGTTAGGGGTACGGGGTTCAATCCTCGTGTAAATCCAAACTCTAGATTAGAGGGATTCAATACAAAAATAAAACAAATTTAATTTTATCAAAAATTTAGAAAAATAGAAGTGC